>BSBK01014039.1:0-35545 GCA_027943335.1 Chamaecyparis obtusa
ATATATATATATATATATATATACATACATACATACATACATATATATATATATACACACACACACATACACACACACACACACACATATATACATATATACACATACATACACACACACACACACACACACAATCTCCTACTTTAACCAAGTTGAATTGCTAGTAATTCCTTTTCTTTTAGTTCTAATTCATTTGAATCTCTAGAAATTCCCTTTGGTTTGTTTGTTGCTTTCAGTCAAAACTATATTCTATCTCCTTCCAAGTTGGCTTTTTGGGTCAGAGCCTGAGCACAAGAACTCACTACCCAAGTAGCCAACTGGTGTTCCATTTATGTAGCTATAAATTTTTGATACGTGTAAATAGATATGGGGATGATATATTTTGAAAGGTCAAATTAATTATCCCAATAGGCACAAATTGTGAGATGAGCAAATAGATACGGGGATCTAGATATTTAATTAAAAATAAGAGATAAAGTAGATATTTAATTAAAAATAAGAGGTCAAGAAATTGAGATCACATTTAGTAAAATAATCCCCATCTCTAGGAGAGATAAAATTTAGTATAGTCTACACTTTCAAGGTGTTTGAAACAACTATTTATATTGATTGCTTTCCATCCAAGCCACTTTAAGGGTGTTTCAAATAACTATTTATATTGTATTTTTTTCCATATAAGCCACAATAATGATTACTATTCTAATAATTGATTATAATTTCTAATATTAGATCTAGAAGTTATTGATGCATGTTTATTAATAAATTGATTAATTAATAATTCCCTATGAACAATTATATTTCTTACTCTAGCCCCCTATTATTTTAAGGGCTAGCCCTTGGCCTCTACTATTTTAAGGGAGTAGGCCCCCTAAAAATTGTATGGGACCCCATTAGAATAGTAGGGAGAAAATTTTTAACCATCCCCCACCCAAGCTATAGTTCTATGGTTCTAAAGGGATGCTTCATTATTCTAGTAGGTAATTAAGTAGGAGGACTAGTCCCCTACTATTCTAAAAGGCTAGCCCCCCCAAATCCATGCTAAAGGAAAGACTAGCTTATGGATGCAACTATAATTGTTACTCTAGTAGGTCGATTAATTGAGGTCTCTTTACTCTATCAGGTTCCAATCGAGCCCTAAAAACCTATGGATAGGGGGTTTATTAATGATGCAGGAGCATCCTGGGTGTAAGAGCTATCTTGCATCACCTAAAAATATTTCTATTTTTTCATTCAATAAGGGCTATCTTGTGCAGAGTAGCTATTTATGGAAAATTTCTATTTTTAGTAAGTTGGTCATCCAATCTCAGAATATTCTGATTTCTTCCCTAGAGGTTCATTTTGGTCATATCAGCCTGCTAGTAAAGTTTCATTGACAAATCAAGTCTAGCTTTGTAGATATTGAAGATTTTTGGTATTGGCTACAGGGTACATAAACTTTGAACTCAGTTTTGAAGGATTTAGAGGCCCTGGATGAGGTCAAAGATTTGGGTGACAGGTACTTGCACAAGTCAATCCTATAGAGCACTTCATGGCCTTTCTGGAATGGGGTTATAATAGTCAATCGGGTCAACTAGTGATGACTTATGGTCTTCGGAAGTTGGGTCACCTGAAATGGTGGAAAATGATTTTCCTTCAAAATTTCTCTTTGGGTTTCAAAAGTTGTTTTGAGCTGACTTTGATGTAATAAATTGTAAAATAAAATAATTCTAAGTTTGGTCAGCCTTGTTGGCTAAAAATTCTGGAACCTTCCCAAGCAGTGGAAAATTGCCTATATAAGGAAGGCTATAGTGTTGTCTTAGATAGTTCAAGACAATTCTGGGTAGTAGATCTGGGTAATAATTCAAGGCTTTGTCCTATAGAATATTGTAAGGGAATGCCCATGTGGCTTTGCATATTGTAATTCTGAAAGTTTGTAATTCCACATTTGTGGAGATAATAAGAAGCCCATTTTCAGTTCTTGCATATTGTTGTTGTTTCTCTATTTCTATTATGTGTTTGTGGTATTAAGGGGAGCACCCTTCATCAATTAATGAACATGGATTTAACCAAATTACCTATAATTATATAGGGAAAATTCATTGATTAGTAGGGTATGAATTAATTTGTTAGACTACAACTGATTAATTACTTGGAGAACAAAATGGAGAATGTGAAGATGATCACTGAGCTACTAAAGTGTATGTGAGATATTAGATCAGTTGTTATATTATCATTGATGTCAACTAGTTTTGACTGTACTTATCATGATAGTTGAAAATATCTAAACAAGGTAATATTGGTGAAAAAATGAGATATTAGCATGAAGATGAGATGTATGAGTACATTATGAATATGGTATTCATTGGGCAGCTTATTGGTGAGTCTATGACATTATGATAGTGATTTGATTATATTACGTGATTCTATTAACTATTGAAGATCAAGAATGTACAAGTCACTTTGGTCGGTATATGAAGAACTTAGTATACACCGAGAAGATGCAATGTATACTAAGTATGGTATTAATCGAGAAAAAATTCATTGAAACATAATGGTATTGACTGAGCAAGAGAAATAAGGTGGACAATGTGATTGCCGACATAAGATGATGAGATGGATGAATCTAGAATATTTCAAGGATAAAGAAAAAGTTAGTTGCGAAGATCTATGACTAAAAAAATTCAAGGTTGATCAGATGATGAAGATTGAAAATGTTTTAAGGTATAAGTTCCAAGGAAGGTTAAAGAGGAAAAACCAACGATGGAGATTAAGAGGCAAAATCTATGGTTGAAAAGAAAATGGTTTATCATGTCTATATAAGGAGACAAGAAATTCAAAGAGAGTTATGCGCGTGAAGGAAAGATTGCATACATGAAAAGATGGTTAGACAAATTGAAGTAAGAATCAAGTGATTCTGCAGAAAACACCAAGCATCAGAAGGAGATAACCAAGCAAAACATAGTTGGAGGAAGAAAGAGATTGAAGAGATTATGATGGCCAAAGTTTTATTGAGCTTAGCATAGATCTGAAAATGAGCAAAGGAAGTTGCATTTGAATCAGGTCATAAATTGTTGCTTTCTAACCATTGCTATAGACAAAATCTCTTAAGCGAGTGGGACTTAAGGGTTGTTGCAAGAAGTTGAATCCCATTTTTGGGCAAAAAGTGGAAGTGTTTTCCCTATTTTTCAAAATTTCTATCAATTGATGTCAAAATTTGAGGCACTTATAGATTGAATCTTAGAAAACTTTAGTAATATAAAATTTAGTGCTCGGAGTCTACTTTTCAAACATGTAATTTATTTCAATACCCACATGGTATAAAATGAATTTTAGTAGGCATGTTTAAAAACCACTTTTTCAAAATGCTATTTCAGGACCACACCACACACGTGTACGACCACCCTTTTTTGAAGTAAATAAATGTAATTTTGTGAATCCTTCTGGAGAAAGGTACCTAAAACACTGTAGATTTATGAGAATATTTTATCTTTTTTTATTGAATATATATTTTTTAATTAATTTTTAATTGACTATAAAGTACATTTTCAAAACCTCTAGTATACGGCCACCATAATTCAATGATAACTTCACTTTTTTTCATATTTATTTTAATTTGAATGAAATTCTATGTAGATTGATGTCATATAACTCATTTTTCAAAAAATGTAAAATTAAAAAAGTTATTAAAATTTTAGTTAGCCTTAGTATTTCAAGTTTAGGTACCACATTGGCTTAATAAATATTGTAAAAATATTAAAATTTCTCATATCAATATAAAATTTATATTTTTATAATTTGCAAAATAAGAACTAAAATGGATTTTCATTTTGTCAAAAAATTCATTCGGGAAGGTGTCCAAAAAATTATGGCAAGGCATAAATTTTATATTGTAATGCCTTAGCCATATTTTTGTAGGGCCAAGCATAGGCTTGGTCCCACCAAGCCTGTCTTGAACCAAAAACCAAGGCAATGGGTATGGTTCCCACTAATAGTTTTACAAAATGGGCACCCATTTTGTGAAATTCAAAAAATGGGTGCTTGTTTTGGTTTAGATCGTTGAATAGGAAATATGGACCCAATTTAAAAATGGGCACCTATTTCATTTAAATAATGGGTTCCCATTTTATAAAGAGTCTTTGCAGCCAAAAAATAGGATTGTGGGCTTGATCTCAATGATTGATGAGTATTCAATCATTTTTTTTAATGATCCATACTACAAATAGAATATCTTTATCAACATTCTTTTTTTTGTCTTGTTTTGGATTTGACATGAAGAGAATCATTTGAATTCAAATTTTGGTGCAAACATGGGATCAAAGTAATGTAGAAAGAGGCTCAGAAAGGTTCTGACAATCGAGGAGGTTGCAACAAATAGAGAGGAGGAAAAATGACAACGGGAAAGAAGAGAAAGAATTCAAAAACTGAATAATGTTGGAGCATCGAGTTCAATAATTATTTCAGAAGAGGAGAACAATGAAGACACCATGATGGATGTAGAGGTTGAAGAAGAAAATCAGGTGCATCTTCTAATCCAGTATTGAATACAAGTATCTCTTCACAACCAAATGTAACTTATTCTGATAAAGAAGTTCATATTTTTCTAGAAGCAGGTTACAATATAAATGATTTAAATTCTATTTCTAAAAATAGTAATAAATTTAATTGCACATCAAATTCCATAAATTAGTAATGTTAATCATAATGATAAAGGAACTGAAAGTCAAGCCCTGATTGAAAGTAAAAATCAAACACCAATTCAAATTGAAATCAACATTGTGGATGTAGACATAGAAACACCGATTGAAAAAGAAACTCCTTTGAATGATAATGAAATGAATGAACAATTTCAAATAAAAAGTGATGTGCTAGAGAATCTACGTGGTTTGGTTTCATGGAGATAGATTAGGACACACGCGACCAGATTGATTAGACAATTTTTTTATAATAAGAAATTTGGGTTTCAATGTCAACTAATGTTACAATTAATTAAAATGTCTAAAATGTGAAAAGTGATGAAGAGGTTAGGCATTTATGTGAAATCCAAGAAGAATGAGTCTCTAAAAACAAGTTGTAT
This sequence comes from Chamaecyparis obtusa, assembly GCA_027943335.1. Taxonomy (NCBI): domain Eukaryota; kingdom Viridiplantae; phylum Streptophyta; class Pinopsida; order Cupressales; family Cupressaceae; genus Chamaecyparis; species Chamaecyparis obtusa. The sequence continues at coordinate 5,054 of BSBK01014039.1, forward strand.
CAACTATTTCTAGTGCCTTTGACACAATTGGAAAGAAAAGTCATTCTAAAGATAGTAATGTGGCACAGCGAGAAATAACAACTTTCGTAAACAAAACTACTACTGATAAAAGAATGATTTCAAATATAAGTGGATATCTTAAGATTCATCATAAAACTTTAAAAAGAGTTGTAAAGAGAAGAGTTAACTTTGAAAGTGATCTGGAAAACTATTTATGGACCTTCAGTGGCAGACTCTCAAGGTCTGACATGAAACTTCCCGGTGAGGTCAAAAAATTCATTGAAAATTTTTGGCATGATAATACAAGAGTATCCCCTAATGATAGAGATGTTCTTAAATTAAGAGTCGGTTAAAAAGTTCATGATTCACATCCAAACACCTTTTGGATATGACTCAAACTGAATTGTATAAATTTTTTGTGAATGATAAGGTGTTAACTATGAAATGTCCCCTTTCTAATTTTTTATCATATTTAAAGTCTCTAATCATATTTTTAAATCAAACAATCAACACTTCAAAATATTATGCAATTTCTCAAAAATACCCAAATCAGGTATGCCCAAAATAGTGCCAAAAACTTCACAACTTCACATATTATTGATAAATCTGAAAATAGAAATTTTTACTGAAATTTTTCCAGCATAAAAGCCTAAAAAATGACACTTCTAGATTTGCAAAGAGTTTACACAACAACTCCAAAATGGAGAACAAATACAATGCTCATCAGGCTCCAAAAATAACACAAAATAGCCCAGAAAACCCCATCAAACACTAAGAATCTAACATAGCTATAGAATCATGACCCAAGGCATATATTAAACTCTATTTTAACATAAAAATGGCTGCAATATAGCAGCAACCCAAACTGATATGAAAAGCTCAACCAGAAACACCAAACTCTTACAAAAAACACACTCGAAAACTCACAAATCTGTACTGTTCAACACAAGGGAAAACTCCACATGAGATTGCACATGGAATGGCCTCAAACTACCATCCTTAGCCTTCCTAGAAACCTAAAAAATCCTATTTTTAGGCCTCCTTCTCCACACATTTGGCAGCCTCTGAAGAACAACAAAGTAATGAGCAAAAATCAAGTTCAAGAATAAGCCCGAAATGCCTCCAAACCCCTTTAAAAGAGGGCATAACCATAAATCATGACCAAGAGGGGTGAAAAAGACATATTTTAATAATATTTAACATTTATTAATCCATGGGTTTCCAAAGATTAGCCACTTTTCCCAAAACTTTACTTTTTGACCGCGCCAACCTTAGCAAAAATTATTAATTTTAATTATTTTGAAGAGGGGACATGACAAGTCCTCCCTCCCAAATATTTCTTATCCTCAAGAAATGAAGGTTTAGATACTCAAGAATATGTGTTCCTTCCCAAGTTGCATCCTCCAATGATAATCCTTTCCATTTGACCAAATGCTCTGTGATGCTTCTATTTCTCAATATTTTTTCTCTTGTATCCAAAACCTCTTCTGGTATTAAGATTAATTTCCCTTCATCATCAAGAGGTGGTAATTCTATAGATACCATGTTTTGTTGGCCTATAACCTTCTTTAGGAAAGAGACATGGAAAACATTATGTATTTTGTTGTTTGGTGGGAGCTCCAATTCATAAGCTACCTCTCCTATCTTCCTGATGATCTTATAAGGCCCATAGAACCTTGGCTTGAGCTTCTCTGCCCCACTCCTCTTCAAGGTGCTTTGCTTATATGGATTTAATCTAAAAAATACCAAGTCTCCTACCTCAAAATATATTTCAATCCTTTTCCTATCAACGTACAACTTCTATTGGTTTTGTGCATGTTGTAGATTATCCTCGAGGGACCTTAATATGTCTTGGATTTGCTTAATGAAATCATTTGCTAGAGATACTCTGCTATCTAAAAGTACCAGATCAACAAAGGAAAGGGCATCATAACCATAGAGAGCATGAAAAATGAGGCATACCAATAGACATGTGATGAGATGTATTGTAACAATACTCCCCTAGGTGCAACCATTTCACCCAAGCATGTTGTTGATTTGAAACATAGTTCCTCAAATATCCCTCTATCCATGTATTAACTATCTCTATTTGTCCATCTATTTGAGGGTGATAGCTAGTATTGGGAGTGAGTTTAGTTCTTGCCAAATGAAAGAGCTCCTTCCAAAAAGAGCTAAGGAATCTACTGTCTCAATCACTAACAATATTTTTAGGTAAGCCATGTAACCTAAAAATTTCCTTGAAGAATAATTTTGCCATTTGTGATGCCTCAAATATCCCTCTATCCATGTATTAACTATCTTTATTTGTCCATCTATTTGAGGGTTATAGCTAGTACTAGGAGTGAGTTCAGTTCTTGCCAAATGAAAGAGCTCCTTCCAAAAAGAGCTAAGGAATCTATTGTCTCGATCACTAACAATATTTCTAGGTAAGCCATGTAACCTGAAAATTTCCTTGAAGAATAATTCTTCCACTTGTGATGCCTTGAAATAAGATGTGATGGGAAAGAAATGTGCATACTTAGTTAGTCTATCTACCACCACATATATGCAATCCTTACCTTAAACCTTGGGTAACTCAGTGATGAAGTCCATGGAAATACTTTCCCATTTTTGTTCAGGAATAAGAAGTGGCTGCAACAACCCTGTAGGAAAAATTTGCTCACTCTTATTTTTTTGGCATACCATGCACTCCTTAATGTGTTTAAGGACATCCTCCTTCATACCCTTCCATACAAGTAGCTCTCAAATTTTTTTGCATGTCTTGAAGTATCCTTGATGACCAGCCAAAGGTGTGTCATGAAAGGCCCTCAATATCCTTTCCTTAGTCTTTGATCCTGGCACTAAGAATATCCTGTTCTTGTAATAAATTAGCTCATCAACAACCTTGTACCTATTATCATCCACTAAATTATCCAAAATATTTGTGGCAAAGGAATCTTTAGCATATTCTAAGATTATGGAGACTTTCCAATCAGCAGAGATAGATTTTAAGGAACAAAAGGTGGGCTTCCTTGAGAGAGCATCAACAACCACATTATTCTTTCCTTTCACATATTCGATATCAAAATCATAAGCTTGCAATTTTCTTACCCATTTTTTTTTATGATCATTCAAATCTCTTTAGTTCAAGAATAACTTGGGGCTATTATGGTCTATCTTTACAATGAATCTCCCACATACCGAATATTATCTAAACGTATAAAGTGCATGCATGATTGCCAACATTTCCTTATCATAGATGGAATAACCTTTCTCTGATTGATTTAATTCTCTACTCTCAAATGCTATTAGATGTCTACTTTGAGTTAGGACAACCCCTATACCTTCTCCAGAAGCATCACACTCAACAACAAAAGGTAAAGAGAAATTCAGAATTGCAAGCACAGGGCATGAACTCATTACCTCCTTAAGCTTATCAAATGTTTTTTGTGCCTCTTCTGTCCAAATAAAGGCTCCTTTCTTTGTCAAATCAGTCAAGGGGGTAGAAATATGAGAAAATCCCTTGACAAATCTCCTATAGTAGCTACACAATCCGAAGAAACCTCTCAACTGTGTAAGATTAGTAGGTGGAGGCCAGTCCAAAATTGCCTGAATTTTTTGTTAATCAACCTGTACTCCTTTAGAACTTATAATATGTCCCAAATATAGGATCTTAGTTAGATCAAACTCACATTTATATAACTTAGCATAGAAGGATTGCTCCTCCAAGATTCCTAAAATAGTGTCTATGTGCTCTAGATGCTCTTTCCATGTTTTACTGTAAATCAAGATATCATCAAAGAACACCAAAAAATTTTTTTGAAGATGCTTGTTGAATACCTTATTCATACAATATTGGAATGTTTCTGGTACATTAGTGAGGTCAAATGGAATAACAAGAAATTCAAAGTTCCCATAGTGACATCTGAAAGCATTCTTTTCCACATCTTCCCTCATCATGCGGATTTGATGGTAACCTGATCTTAAGTCAATTTTTGAGAAGTATACAACACCATGTAACTCATGAATGAGTTCATCTATGCATGGTATGGGATACCTATTTTTTATGGTCTTCTTGTTTAGAGCCCTGTAGTCTATACACATTCTCATTGTACCATCCCTTTTCTTGACAAGTACCACATATGATGCAAATGGACTAGAGCTAGGCCTTATGAATCCCATGTCCAAGAGTTCCTTAATAGTTTTTTCTATTTCTTCCTTGTAACCTCTTGGATGGTAGTATGGAGTGGTTATAATTGGTTTGGCACCCTTTTCTAACTCTATAACATGCTCAAAACCTCTATCTAGTGGTAATCCTAGAGGCAAATCATTGAAAACTATACTATGCTTATCAAGAATGTTTTGAATTTCAAAATGGAAATTACCTTGATTCTTTGAAGAGCTTATTGGGTGGATTATGACTCCTACTACCCATGCTACTTGACCTCTTTGAAAAGACCTCTCCACCCTCTTTGCAGTGACCACCCTAGGTGATCCCTTTGATAGGTCTCTCAATAAGACTTCTTTCCCATTGGAATGAAATTTGAACTCCATAGTTTGATGATTCATGTAATAGCCTCCAATAGAGTGAAACCATTGAACAACCAATACAAGATCTATTTCCCCAATGCCAACAACATAGAAGTCATCACATAGCTCATAATCTCCTAAGGTCATCTTGAGTTGTTTCACCACCCGTGTGTAAGACATAGTGAATCCATTAGCTATAGTAACATTGAATCCCTCAAAATCTTCTACTTTAAGCCCTCTTTTCATGACAAGTCCATCATCAATAAAGTTGTGAGTTGCCTCACTATCAAGAAGAACTTTCAACCTTTTCCCTGCTAGTACCACTTGAATTCGAAAGGGATGGTATCTTGGGACTCCTGATAATGCTACCAAAGTGTCAACCTTACTGATTTCCTTTTCTTTGTCTTCTTCTTCTTCCTCCTTAGTGTCATGAAATTCCTCATGCTCATCTGAATCAAATTCTGAAGCAACCTCAATATAGTGCACTTGACCTTTCCCCAAACATTTGTGTCCTGAAACCCATGGCTCTCTACAAGTGAAACAAAGCTTTTTCCTTCGTAGTTCACTCCTAGTCTCTTCATCTACCTTATTTTTTTCTGCATTTGTCACATTCTTTGGTGGTGGTACTGGAAAAATAATTTTCTAAAATTTCCCTTATTTTGCCAAAGATTTGGGGGTTTTTGATTAGTGGCTAGTTTCATAGGCACACAAGTTTCAAGCTGCAAACTTCTTTTAATAGCTTCCTATTGTCTATAGCTAAACATGGACCTCTAATCCAACCATATACATAACATAGTCATTGCTCGATCATCGAAATTATGAAGGTGAGTATGAATTACTCAATTTTCAATATCTATTGATTCGACTTGTTGCCTCCTAATTAGTTGGGGTGTTTGAATTACTCTCAGAATGAGAGCCAACAACCAAAAGACCAAACTAAGATGGAGGATTTTGAAAGCTATGAAAATAATCAAATTGAAATTAATCTAAGATGGAGATGCCAATTAAGCTAAGAATGAAATGCAGATTTTAATCTAAGAACTTGAAAGAAATATGAGAGTGCAGATTTCATCTAAAAGAGCTTGAAAGAAATCGAAAAATTAAACTATAAGCATGGTAAACAAACTAATTAATATGAGAATGAAATATTATACTAAAAATGAAATTAATCTAAATGTACAATAAAATCTTTGAAAATATTAATAATTGAGACTAAAATTCGCTATAGTTTATGTTCTCTCAAATTGCCCTCTTTTTGAATGAAGGAGAAGGTTCATAATATAAACAAGCCCAGAGAAGGAATGAAGATTTTATTGAAATGAAATGGTTGACTCTTCATTCCCAATTGAGACAAATATTCATTAATTACTTAATTAAAAGAATGAATTATTGCCACATATGGGTGACCCTTCGAATATTTTGAATTATGAGATCCAAATAAGATAATTCATTCAAATAACCAAGTAATATTAATTACTTTTATGTGTATTAGCCAAATGGGGTGGTTTTAATTTAATTTAAAGCACTTAGGACTTTAGAATTAAATCAATTTATCATAGGGATTATTTAGCTAATAAATTCAAATACTTAGGAATTAATTATAGCGTAAGATTAATGCAATTTAGCATTTTTGCAATTGACACCAAGTCAGATAAAGTCAGGTAGGAGAGAGAAAATTGCCTAGTAAAATAGGACTTTGATGATGTAAAATTGAAGAAAATGCACCAAAATTGATTGAAATTATAAGGTGCCAATTTTGGGGTATTACATTTGCCCCTCTTTGAATTGGTGTGCGAGCAATGCGTTGATTCAAAGAATAGTTTGATGTGATAGATGAGGTTTCAGGATTATCCCCAAAATGAAGCTTAACCCTCGAAAGCCATGGTTAGGATGTCAAGACATTGAAATAGATCAAATTGCAGAACCACCTCCAGAATGAGGCATGATTCTCTAAAGTCTAAGTTAGATTGAGAAGACAACAGTCTAGAGAGAACTTGAGAAGAGACTGGAATCAGGGTTAAATGTTCCCAATGCCCATTGATCAAATGATGACAGATGTAGATTTAGGACTAATCTCTAGAATCAGGGTTATATTTCCCCAATACGAAGCTTAGTCCTCCAAGACCAGGGTTAGATTTCCTAGATAATGGTCCAAAAGATATTTTGAGAGCCATCTCCAGAACAAAGCTTGACTTTCAAGAATTAGGGTTAGATTGCCCCAATACCTAATGAGATTTCAAGAACCATCTCTAGAGAAAAGCTTGATTCCCAAGGATCCAAGTTAGATTGCTCAGATACCTAAAAGATAGATGACCAGATGACCAGATGTGAGGCATAAAGATGCCCCTAGTGATGAGATTCCCCAAGTGGTAAGGACTTTGATTTAGATTAGATTGATATGAGACTGGTTCAACAAGATTCAAATGATGCAATCATCTTGCCCCCTCAGGAGTGAAATCGAAAGATGACATATTAGAAGGATGATTCGCAATAAGAGGTTGCAGAGTAGAAGCAATCACACTAGATGTAAGAAGCTGCAAAAGCAATTTGGAGCAAGTGGGAAGTCCTATTTGACCAAGTTTGACCAAGTTTGACTAGAGCTAACTTGAGATGAAAAAGATGATCTCGAGAAAATGATGAGCATATGGTAGGAAAATGATGCCAGAAGGTTGACTACACAAGTGTCCAATCCCAAAGGAGCCCAAAATTTAAAATGCGATTTTGAGCCATTAGAGATGTCAAATTTTGATTTCGATCTTGAAAATGGATTCAGAACGGTCGATTTAGCCAAGGGTGAAATTTTTGCACAAAACAAAGCACTTTGAAAATTAGGTCAAAAGCTATATAAGGCCTGGAGGGGTCATTTTCAAATCATTATTCACTTTGTCTTCTTGTGATTCTGAGAGATCTGAGAGAGAATGGAGGGTGTTCAAGTACATACGCATCGATTCAAGCACTCCCAATGCCACAGCCGACTACTGGAGTATGACCCACCTGTGAGTAGTCGATAAACCATCCTACATTTCAAGTTTTAACAATTTATTAGGTGATCTAGGCTAGATTTAGCATGTTTAGGGTCTAGTTCTTCAACTCTCATGCAAGGAAATAGTTTCCTCATGCCGGCCTCAGTCGCCCCTCGCATGAGGAAATGGTTTCCTTGCATGGGTCAGGGCTTCCTCTCTCGAGGTCAAACTGAAAGCTCGCATGAAGCAAAAGTGTATACTGTGCAAAATTTCACTTTCTCGCATAAGAAGAGGTCTTGTCATGCATGAGGGAACAGTTTCCTTGTGCAGGAAGCTGTTGTAGTACTTTGAGTCTTCATCTAGTTTTGCATAAAAATCAGCCAATCCAAACATTCCAGAGTCCTTTTAAGATAGATGTGTAGCCTTATTTTCTTGTTGTTACTTTGAAACCATCATGTTGAGATACTGATCCAATGTCATCGCTTTCTTTGCAGGTTGACTTCCTAGATGTTGCATTCCAATCGCACCATCCTGTTATCACCACACTAGTCTAGAGGTTGACCAAGGCTGAGAGTGCTCATATTGAGGGACTAGGATTGTCACATTTGTGTGATATAATTGACATTTAGGTAAATCATGATCTTCTAGGTGCACTGGTTGAGCATTTCCATTCGGAGATGAACACTTTCCACTTGTCGATGGGGGAGATGATGGTCACTCCCTAGGATATTACAGATCCCCTTCCATGGTGCTCAAGTCAAGTATGATATATAGTCGAGAGTAGGCACACTGGCATTGAGGGCCATATTTAGAGATGATTTAGTGATGGGCTGGGCCATCTCATGGGAGGACCTGATCAGCAAATATGGCAGTGTTCATAGATTAGAAGTTGTCTTGGCCATATTCCTGAGCTACTACTTGGTTCCAGATAGGGGACAACATGGATTAGAGTGTGTCTAGGGTCACATGCTGTAGAAGATGCTGGATAGGCCAACTACTAGATTTAGATGGGGTGAGTGCATGCTCACATAGATGTATCACAAGATGCACAAGCTTGTGTATCAGAGTGCCAAGACTACGGTAGCTGGAGTTCTTATTTTATAGATCTAGGCCTGGGAGCACCTCCCTATTTATAGGCTGATATACCATGATACATGGCAGGCTCTTGAGCCTTATATCTACAAATACACTGGTCCTATGACTCAGCCAATGCTGGGAAAGACTAAATAGTGGTGGGGATAGCTAGATGATATGGTAGCAGTTGTGTGGAGACCTTGGGTTGCTACATAGTCATGAGGTGATTCTCAGTGAGAGCTATCTCATATGTTCATCTCGCATCCACTGATTGGGTGCACTATTAGTGTCATCAGGAAATATTTCTCACACATGTCATGAGGTAGTTTGGGAGGCCACAAGACTGCTCACAAGAGTATGCCACATATGCTCACTTCATCGATGAGATGAAGAAGGGCTGGCAGCCCAGACTAGACTAGGGGAGGTGCACTATCAAGGTGTGAGTGCCTCCAGCTCAATGGGATTACATGGTGGAAATCACCAATGTAGGGATGACACCTACATATAGAGATTATTTCCTGTGCATCCCTTCCATAGATTCATAGATCCTGCTAGGATTGGATAGCCCACACAGTAGCAACCTATACATCAGTAGCCTATACAGCAACCACAGGGATACCAGTAGCAGTAGGTACCTGTCTACCAGTAGGTACCATTACAATAGCTTGGGAAGAGAGTATTGAGGCCTTGGACAACACAGACAAACATCTCCCCAAGGACTATGGGGTTAGATGCAGGTGTAGGGAGTAGTGGGACCCATCAGAGGTCCACTAGATAGAGGACGGGAGATTCCTCTCAGCAATCACCTCATGACAAGGAGGCATAGGTACAAGAGGATACTAACATGTTAGATCAAGCCACACAGGGGCCACCATAGCTGGCATAGGTACAAGAGGCTCTCAGGAAGAGCTGAGAGAGGGTGAGATAGGTGCAACAGAAGAGAGATGACTATCACACATAGGTCATCATCCAAGAGATGTGGGTAGTAGAGAGGGAGTGAGAGGTCAAGGAGCTCCGAGAGGAACTGGTGAGGGCACGACTAGAGGCTAGATATGAGTCTTCTCAGGTAGCCTATTACTATGCATCATACGTGGGCATCGTCCCATATTTATCTAAGTAGGTGCCTCCATTTTTTGAGTATGTTGGAGTACCATAGGGACCACCACTACAGGCACCTCCATAGGCACCACCATAGGCACCTCCATAACAACCGATGCCACCTCCACAAAGACTGATGCCACCTCCATAGGCACCAGCATAGGAACCATTGCCACCACCTCCTCCAGGTGGTAGCGGGCAGAGTTAGCTCATATTGTAGCCCATTTTTGATACTGTGCTCAAGTAGTACCATTCTTTTGTACATGACATTGATCGACCATGAGATATATATATATATATATATATATATATATATATATATGTATGTATGTATGTATGTATGTATGTATGTATGTATGTATGTATGTATGAGATCATCTCTTTGATATCATTGTACTTGTTTATCTATTTCTTTAATGTTGATGTTCATGTTTTATGAGATGTTTCCTAGATGCTTAGATGTATGGATTAGATATGTATAAGATGCACATGTTTTCTTTTATGATGTGATATGCACATGATAATGATATATGAATATGCAATGTGAAATGCAATGATAGATGGTAGATAAATGAATGCAATGTATGATTTTATTTATGCTTATAATAGATGCACATGTAAATATATATGGATTATGTAAATGCAAAAGGAAATGTAATGGAAAATGCAATGTATGTGCTACTGATCATCTCATGTAGGATTTAGCAATATATGATAGGTACTAATCAAAAGGATGTTTTGAAGATCAAGAGTGAGGACCCAACACTTGTGTAGCCAAGACAAACCTGGGACAAAAAATGAGAACCTTCGATGAATAGATCTAGAAGAAGACAATCAAGAGAGCAACAAAACACTGTCTCAATGCAAGCCTAGAATGAAAAATGCAAGCCTAGAATGAACATGCAATCCCTAGGACTTGGTTGTTGGATTCATTGTATTATCATCACAGAGTTCTTTTAGGTATGGGACAATCACAAGATGCCATATAATATTCACTGATATTGTAATCATGAGACTATGAATATGACATAAGTCTTAGATTTTTTGGAATGAGATGTAAGCATTAAGGCACAAGAAGCTAGAATGACCTGAACACCTATTCCTTTTGATTTAGCAAGTTAACATAAGCATGAAAGCATAGCTGCTAGAATGACCTGAATGTTGCTTGTATAAAAACACACCAGACACATGAGAGTTCCTTGTTTTGCCAAATAATGCTCACAGTGACCCATACATTCACTTAGCAGGATGAGTGTTAGCAATTTTACTTGAAGCAGAAAGAAGTCACTCAAAATAGACAAGGAGAAGAACCAACCTCACCAAGGTTTCCATATAAAAGGAGTCAAGGTACACATGGCCATTCAATACAAGATGAAGGCTCTTATAGATGGACACCCCTCTTATGTGAATTATTTGGATCATTGGAACTAAACCAGCAAACAAAAAGCAAAGGAAAAGATCATGTCCCCAATCTTCACTTCTCTTGGTCAAGGAGACGTCTTAGAGTTGCTTGAGGAGGAACGATAAAGAAAAAGAAGAACACACAAAAGGAAAGCTTAGCATGCCTCAGAGAATCAAAAATTTAGTTTTAGTTTTACTTTAAGTTTGTGTTCAAGCATATTGAAGTCAAATCGGAATCATATAATGTTCAAAGTCTTAATGGGACAATGACAGCTGGCAGACGCAATGAGAACCATTGGTGACCATCATGAGAAATGAAGTCTCAAGTAGATATAAAAGTGCTAACCAAGTATTAGCAGGCGGATGCAGTGAGAACCACTGGTGACCGATACAAGGAATATTCTCAAAAGAGAGAACCAAGCATGAGAGAAACATCAAAAGGTAGACATAGTGAGAACCACTGGTGACTGATGTAAGGAAAAGATCCTAAAAGAGAGGGGATCAAACGAGAGCCAGGTATCAGTAGGTAGGCACAGTGGGAACCATTGATGACTAATACACGAGAGATCCTCAAGGAGAGAAATCTCAAAAGATAGCTAGGCATCAGCAGGCAGATGCAGTGAGAATCACTAGTGAATGATGCATGAAAAAAACTTCTGAAAGTGATAGGATAATGCCCCCTAGACCAAGAAGGTGCCCCCAAGTGTGACTAGTTCCAATCCATGAAGAGTCAAGGAAAATCTCAAAGATAACTAAAAGCAAGTGCATGAGATAGAAAACTAAAGCAGGAAATGAACTAAAAGCAGGAAACAAACTAAAGCTAGAAAGCGGGAAAGAAAACTAAAGTAGGAAAGCAAGAGCCAAGCGGTGTTGAGATGAGATATAGTTTCAGGAAACAAGAGGTGCCGATTTACTAGGTTTTCACCATCTTGGAAGAGATTCTATTTTTGCTACCATGATGCCTGTTTGCGAGGTTTTCATCAATGACACATTTTTTCTTTTTCAATTTTTTTTTGTACTTTTCTCTTTTTTTAAATTTTTTTTGTATTTTTGAATATTTCATTTTTTTTGTATTTTTGATTTTTTGTTTTTTTTGGATTTTTCAAATTTTCTATTTTTTTAATTATTATCAAGGTGCCTATTTACCAAGATTTCACCAAGATAATAGATACATCAAAGCACCTATTTGCCAGGTTTTCACTAAGATGATCATTTTTTAGGACATTTTGCAATTTTTAGGATTTTTGACAATATTCCATTTTTTTGATTTTTTCAGGATCAATAAGTATGTACATGAGCATAGAGAGAATGCCTCAGCTGTAGAATTTCTTCAAGTGAAGAGCGTTGATGGGTTCTTTGAGCTGCTCTCCTTTAATGGTGGAGAGTTGGTATGCGCCAAACCCAAATGCTACAGTGATAACATACAGACCAAGCTAGTTTGGTTCAAATTTCCCTTTTTGGACTCGTTGTTGCTGATTTTTGGGGTTCTCTCTTAGGACGAGATCACTCACTTGGAATTCCCTTTGTCTAACTTTCTTATTGTAGGCTTTAGACATCCTCTTTTGGTATGCTCTTAGATGATCGAACACCACCTTCTGACATTCATCCAGTAACTCAAACTCTTGAAGCTGGGATATTCTATTTTCTTCATCAGTGATGAGGCCCCTCAGAGAGACTCATAATGTTGGAATCTTGACCTCAATAGGAAATATTGTATCTACTCCATAAACCAAGGCAAAGGGCATATCCCTTGTTGGTGTTCGGATACTTGTTCTATAGGCCCATAATGTCGGATTAATCTGGAGGTGCCAATCTCTATCAAATTTATGAACTGTTCCATGAAAGATTTTGAGAATTATCTTATTAGAAGCTTCTGGTTGTCCATTACCCTAGGGATAATAGATAGATGACCAATGATAAATGATCCTAAATTTGGTGCATAACTCTTTCAGGTCCTTGTTCTTGAATTGTCCCCCATTGTCAGTGATAATGGATGAGGGTACACCATATCTATAGATGATATAGTTTAGTATAAACATGGACACAAACTTGCCATCAACTATAGGCAGAGGCACTGCCTCAACCCACTTAGTAAAATAGTCTGTAGCTGTGATGATAAACTTATGTCCTCTTGAAGAAGAAGGATGTATCTAACCCACCAAGTCAAAGGCCCATTGCTGAAATGACCAAAAACTAATAAAAGGAATAACCTTGTTAGCAGGAGCATGGATCATGTTTCTATGAAATTGGCACTGTTTACAAGTCTTGGCATATTGAACAGCTTCTTTCTCCATATCTAGCCAGTAGTAACCAGCTCTAATAAGTTTATGAGCTAACATCAGACCACTCAAATGAGACCCACAGATACCTTCATGTACCTTAGCTAACGCACATTTGGACTCATCAGGTTCTAGACACCTAAGGAGGGTACCATCTAGACCCCATCTATACAAGTCATTTTCTATGATGACATACCATGAAGCATTACAAATTAGGTGACACTTTTCATTCTGGGTATAGGTGTTTGGAATGATCTAGTCATGGAGGTAGGAATAGATATGGTGGTAGCAAGATGAGTCATGTCCAATGACTAAATAGATCATCTTAGATTTAGGAATGTCATAGGTTGGGTAGTGTAATGCCTCCACCAGGAATTCATGTCTGAAGTCATTTTATGGCATTTGTAACATTGAAGCAATAGTGGCCATAGCATCAACTACTTTATTGTCTTCCCTTAGAATTTGCTGGAAAGAAATGTGTACAAAATACTGTTTGAGATCATCCACCATTCATTTGTAAGGCACCAGCTTGTAATCTTTTGTTTGATAGATACCATTAACTTGGTTGATGAATAACTGAGAGTCTCCAAAGACCTTGAGCTCATCCACACACCATTCAATGGCTATCTTCATACCATTAATGAGAGATTCATCTTCAGAGATGTTGTTTGTGCATGGAAACAACATTTGATAAGCTTTGGATAATGAGTATCTTTGAGGTGTTATAAACATAATGCCTGCACTTGATCCTTGTTGAGTGAATGATCCATCGAAGAACATGCTCCAAGCTTGATGTGTGGGAAGCATGATGGATTCATCTGGGAATTCAATTTTTAAAGGCTGGTGATCTTTTAGAGGAGCTTCCACTAACTGATCAGCAATTTCTTGTCCTTTAATAGCTTTTCTTTCCACATACTCAATGTCAAATTCACTGAGTATCATAACCCATTTTGCTAGTCTACTTGTGAGGATAGCCTTTCTCAGTAAGTACTTTAGTGGATCAATTTTTTCAATAAGCCTTGTAGTGTGAGTGAGCATATAATACCACAATTTCTGAGAAGAAAACACTAATTCTAGACAAACTTTCTCAATGACAGAATAGTTCATTTCATAAGAAACCAATGTTCTGCTGATATAATATATAGCCCTCTCTTTGTTCTTCTGATCTTCTTGAGCTAGGAGAGCACCCAAAGATGTGTTTGTTGCTGAGATGTATAGTATGAGTGGCTTCCCATGAATAGGAGGCATCAATATAAGTCGATTAGCAAGATACTATTTAATTTGAGTGAGTCCTCTATCACATTCTTCATTCCATTCATAAGTCACACCCTCATGCAAAGTTTTAGTGAATGGTTGTGATTTGTTCGCCAACTATGAAATGAAGCACCAAATAGATTGTATCCTTCCCTATAGTCCTCTCATTTGACTAATGTTTTTAGGTGGAGGCATGTCCATAATAGCTTGCACCTTTTCAGGATCAACTTCTATGCCTTTAGCTGAAATGATGTAACCCAAGAGTTTCCCCAAAGTGACATTGAATGCACATTTTTGGGGATTAAGTCTGAGACTAAATTGTTCCATGTGGTCAAGTATGGGACCCAAATCTATAAGATGAGTTTTCTACTCCATGCTTTTGGCTAAAGTGTCATCCATATAATCTTCCATTGTTTTATGCATCATATCATGGAAAATGGTATTGAAAGCTCTTTGATATGTTGCTCCAGCATTCTTAAGCCCAAAGGGCATGACATTCCAGTAGAAGGTGCCCCAAGAACATGTGAAAGTGGTCTTTTCTTGATCTTCTAGTGAAATTTTGATTTGATTATAGCTAGAAAATCCATCCATCAAGGAATACATCTTGTATCATGTTGTCATATCCACTATCATGTCAATATTAGGTAGTGGGAAGTCATCCTTTGGGCATGCCTTATTTAGATCCCTGAAGTCTGTGTACACACAAATGGATTTATCATGTTTGGTGACTAGAAATATATTTGAAATCCACTCCACATAGTCAATAGTCCTTATGAAACCAGCCTTGAGAAGCTTTTCTAGCTCTTCTTTGACTAAAAGTGGCACGTGTGGATGCATCTTTCGAAGCTTCTATTTAACAGGCTTAACACCTAGTGCAATGGATAGATGGTGCATGATTACATTGGGGTCTAATCCAAGCATGTCAGAGTAAGTCCATGAAAATTTTATTTTCTTTCTTTGAAAGAAGCTAGTGAACTTTTCATTTTCTTTTGCAGATAATGACTGTGCTAGATGAATAATTTGTGGAGCAGCCTCTATACCCAAATTCACTGGTTGTGTCAGCTCAATCAATATTGATGATCTCTATTGAAAGTGTCTTAGAAGCATATCAAGTATCTCATCCTTGGGTGCCTCAGAGAGGTTTTACCCTTAGATACACCTTTTATTTTTACTATTTTTGGCTCTGGTACAACCACAATGTGGTTTTCACCATCAGAGCATCTATTTTTTCTTCTTTTAATTTTTTGACTAAGATACTTGATATTTGCCTCTGTCATTCTAACACTGCTTTCACTAGTGGAGGACATTATAGGTTCAATAGCATGGAGGTAACAGGATAGAGCATAATCATTCTGGAATGTTAGGACTTCATTGGATGAGGAAGGGGAGTTCTGGTTTATCAGATTAGGATTTTTGAGTGAGAGAGAAGTAGTGACTAGTTCAATTGCATTCACGGTATAACCATCATAAGCATGGATGAGAAAGTCAAGACCTAAAGTGATCTCATCCAAAGGAGCATTTGAATCCCTATGAGACCTCACATCAGAAGTAGAGGACAAGTTAACACCAATGGTGTCTAATTCATGTGACCTAATGCTAGACCCTTCACCTACTTCAAGAAGTCTTTCATAAGTATGCACCATGTCTATATCTTTATCATAAGTAGCATCAGACAAAGATTCAAACTCATACTCATGTGAGTCAGTACTAGATGTGGGAATTTCATTAGCACTGGTTGTATCATCATCTTTACCCCTTACAGTATTAATGGCTCCCTGAAGTAGAACTTTTTCAAAATGTTCTTTGAAATGTGGGGGTATGTACCATTCATGTTGAGAGTCAGAATCAACCATTTTTATTTCTTTCCATTGGTCATATGTGAGTCGATGCACTAAATTGGTTTCATCAGAATCACAATCAGTCTCTATCAGGTAGATAGGTATGACAGGCTCATCAAGTTTTGTAAAGAGTGCAGAAAATTTCAGAGGAATGGGATATGGAAATGTGTCTTCATCAAAGCTGGTCTTTGGATTTACCTCTGGAAGTAGTATCTTCAAATTCTAGTTCAGGTTCTAGCAAAAATTTGTTTATCCCTAAATCAAAGAGGATCTATTTAAAGCCTAAGCCAGTAGTATCCTTTTTGCGGTGACTTGTAGCTTCAATGGGTTTTAGAAAACCATTGTCATTCCTTCCTATAGGACCACTCCCCTTATAGCCAAAGTGCTTCATGATCTTGAAGGCCTCACTATATGGCTCTTGTTCTAAGTCTAGAGGTGGAGTAGTTGTTTTAGATGTTTCTTTTCCTTTATAGATCCAAGTTGTGATAGCTCTTTCTTCATCCTCATCTTCTAAAGGTGTAGAGGTCCATACAAAGGTGCCATTTTAGACCATTTGAGGAGAGTCATTGGAAGTTTTGTTACTCTCACAAGGTCTCCCATAAGAGTGTGGAGATGGAGGGAGAGCAGCCAGTGATAGCATAGGTTCAATTTGATATTCTCCCATGCCTGTGTCCTTAACTTTTATTGTCTATTCCATTTCCTTTAGCTTAGCATCATAAAACTCAGTGGACTCTCTATTAGTTGGAACAAAGCTATCTTCAGATTGTGCAAGGGTGTTGCAAGAATAATTGGTATTAGCAGGCACAGTGACTTTCACTCCATGGAATGGAAACTTGATGCATTGATGGTATGTAGATGGAACAACCTACATCTCATGAATCCATGGCCTACAAGATGTTGTAGGCAAGAGGAATGTCAAGAACTTGAAAAGTAACATCTCTCTCAATAGGTCTTACATAGATAGGGAGCACAACTAAGCCTTGGGATTTGTGTTCCTCTGCATCATAAGCTTTGATGGTAATATTTTTGTGGGATTCTATACAATTCTCATCATAACCTAGCTGGGTAAGCAAATTAGCAAAATAGATCTTGAGACCAACACCATTGTCTATGAGCACTTGGCATACACAATTATGACCTATCATGACTTCTATGTGCAAGGGAGCGTTATGAGGATGGCTCAGAGAGAGATCATCCTCTTCAAAGAAGGACAAATAATGAGGTGAGGTCAAATGACCCACCATATATTGGAACCGGTTGAGATTGAGGTCTTTGGGGATATTTGCCTTAGCGAGGGCTTTACCTAGAATCTACCTATGAGCAGGCAAGATCTTCAACAACTCAAAAATGGTAATTTGAGAGTTAGTTCATTGGAGCTGATCTAAGATGCTATAGCTAGCTAAGCTAGATGTAGAAACCAACTTTGTGTTGTTGTTGGTAGGGAAAACAATAGTCTTATCCACAGTTTTTTTTGGAGTAGATACAGGAGGATTAGGACCTTTCAAAACAACCCTTCCACATGATCAACTAACAACATTGGCACAATCTTGAGGTTGTTTAGATTCAGATGAATGAGACATGGAACTACGCAAGATGAAAGGAGTCTTAGGTTTGGGAGCATCACCACTCCCCTTGATAGTAATCACATCACAATACTCTACCTCAATAGGTTCGATCATACCAATGACATTGTCATCGTTAGTGTGTGTAATTGAATCTAGCATTGGTATTCTTGGTGTTTGAAGACTCACCCTTCTTGTGAGGAGGGAAGGGATCCTTAAATGCTTGATGGTCCAAATTCTTATTATGGCCATCCACAACAATGTCACCACTATCAATCAAATCTTGTACCTTATGTTTCAGCTGAAGATAGGTAGAAGTCTTGTGACCCTTATTCTGGTGATAGTCACAGTATGCATGGTCATTCCACCAATGAGGTCATGGTTGTGGGTCATAGAGACACTTTTCCAAAGGAGAAAGTATCTGATTCTGAACAAGATTTTTATAGACCACATCAAGTGGTTCTCCCAAAGAAGTGAATTCACGCTTGGGTTGAGATTCCCAAGGTTTATTCTTGGAAAACCTTAAAGGTTGCTGATTTTTCATCACAGGCTTTTCAGTAGCCTTGATCGGCTATATGCTAGAAGAGAGATTGAAAATAGACTTAGCAAGCTTTAGGGTCACATTGTTGACTACTCCATCATTCACAATGTCTCTATTCTTGTTGAAAAACTTCCCTTTATACTTATTTGAGGAAGAAGATCCTTGCTTGTTGTCCTTGTTCAAAGTCAATTCCCCTTTCTTGATCATAAAGGCCTCTATTCACACTGCTTGTTTAATCATTCTATCAAAGGTTAAGGGACCTTGTAGTTGCACTTGGTATCCAAAGTCTGGGGCAAGATTGTCCAAAAATATGTTGATTCTCTCAGACTCTACTAGCTTGTGAGGACACCTTGTACATAATTGTCTCCACCTTTGGAGAAATGTTAGGAAAGATTCCCCTTGTCACTATTTTAAATTGAAAAGATCCCGAATGTTGACCGGATGCTGAATATTATGTGAGTAGTGTTGGAGAAATAGATTATCCATTTCATCAAAAGTCTTAATGCCAGTGGGCAATCGAGAAAACCACTCCATAGCTGGTCCACCCAAGCTACGAGGAAATAGGCACATAAGATATGTTTGATCGTGCATGAATTCCATGGATAAAAAACCAAAATCCCTTAAGTGATCTTGGGGATTAGTAGCACCCAAGTATTTGTCATATTTAGGGAGCTCTACACCTCTGGGAAAAGGTGGCATTTGAAGACTCCTATCAAAGGGGAAAGGACAAATACTTTCCATTGTGAATTGTTGTGTGGGTTTGTCCTTATTCTTTGCAAGTTGGCTAATCTAATCTTGCATATCTCGGACCATCTTTTGCAACTTAGTGGTCTTAGTTTCTTCTTCCTTGGACACAATTGTTTCAAATTGATAGTCTGGGGGTAATTTGGCCCCTTGTTTGGCTAGCTCAAGAAAGTACTTTTCCTTCTCCTCTAGAAGGAGGATCTCCATCATCTTAAAAAGACCCTTATTTTCTTTCATAGCATCTATGTCATTTTGAGTTATTGTGTCATCACCATCATTGCCAAGAATCTCATAAATGCTTGGGACTTGATCTTGAATTTGATCATAAGGGGTAGGATGATAGTGATATGCTGGTTGACCACCTTGAGATTTATTTTGAGCTTGGTGCTGATCATCTTGGGTTTGATCATAGCATTGCTCATTTTTAGGTTGGGCATGACATTGGTCATTGAAAGATTGACCATGATGCTAGTTGTTCTGAGATTGATCAAAATTTTCACTATATTTTCTTGGTTGGAAGTCAAATGGCTCTCCCATCTTGTTGTAGGACTGTGCAGAAAATGAAGACTCAGTAAAATGATATGCACAATGTCGAAAGGGTGCAACTAAGGTAAATCTTGGTGCTCTAATAGGATCAAGAAGATCAATAGGTTTAGATGAGTTGATATCATCAATAGGATCGATAGGTTCAATGATAGGACTAGTCCGAGGAAGCGGTCTTCCAAAGTTATGAAACAATGAGTTGTTTTGAAATAATGAGTTATCCTGATCTTGAAATGAGAAACCAGGTTGCACTTGAAACAACTGATTAAAACACTCTTGGAACACTAGAGGTGATTGAGATAGGTTATCTTTCAAAGTACTCAACGAAGAACTTGAGGATCCCTCACAATGTTCAGATTGTACAATAGGTTTGGGACAACTTGTTTCCTGATTACAAGGTTTACCTCTATCTTGACCAGTATTACGAATGGGGTAAGTGTTTCCACTTTGAGTCATGACATTCATAGATGAAGATGAAGAGAAGACTAGGGATAATGATAAAAATTTGTCTCTAGGAATAATGAAAAGGAGGTAAAGGCTAGAACACTCGAGATGTGAGATGCACCTGGTATGAATCATCAAGAGTATGGCTAGAACAACCAAGATAAGACTATCGCAATGTGAGGTGCAAAAGAAAAAAAGATGAGAAAAATAACAAGGAGACAAAATGAGAGTTTAAGCAAAATCAATTGGTTCCCAGCTCAAGACACTCACTTTCTGACAGTGAACAATAGGAAAACAGACCTCAGACGAAAAAAAAATCAGATAAAAAGTTTACCAATCAATGGGAAATAAGTCACTATTTTTGAAATTTGGGTATAGGTTTTCCTGAGAAAGTATCAAGCCACATGAGGAAACACCAAACTTCACGTGAGAGAATGAAATCTCATGCGAGGAAATGATCTGCAAGATGAAATTTTGCACAGGAAAAGATCAAAGTTCAACAGTTTGACATAGTTTACGAGGTAAAAATTAAAGTTCTAAGACACAGCCTAAAATATTCTCTGATAGAATTTCTAGGTTTCAGATAGTTTAATCAACAATCTCAGTTTGAAGGTTTCAAACATTCGTTTACAAGAATGAAGGTCTGATCAAGTAATGGTGACATAAGAAGTAGTTACAAATAGACCTACCAAGGACAAAGCAACTTGGAAGTATCATAGGAGTCTTTGTTTAATCATGATGGACAAGTTTAGGACTCGATAAAAAACACATAGTTATCCCTACAAAAAAAATGGTGAGAAGGCAAAACATTTTCCTTACTGCTTATGCGCATGCGTTCACCTCGTACAACCGTGTCACCCCCTAGAGGGCACCCATGTTTTTTGTGTTTCCAAGGACTCAATAGTATATGTTCAAAGGTTACCCTTGAGGTAGGGGCCAATGTCATATACCACCTTCAAACGTCTAGGTGCATGCCTATGGTGAGAATCTATGGGAGAGATTCTTCCCCCTCCCTGCACAAAGATTATGCCTCCTTTCGAAGGTGATTTGAGTAGGAAACTAACTAGGGAA
Source organism: Chamaecyparis obtusa (assembly GCA_027943335.1). Taxonomy (NCBI): domain Eukaryota; kingdom Viridiplantae; phylum Streptophyta; class Pinopsida; order Cupressales; family Cupressaceae; genus Chamaecyparis; species Chamaecyparis obtusa. Next base: position 26,375 of record BSBK01014039.1, read on the forward strand.
AGTTCTTAGTGGGCTTCCATTCAAACTAACCTTTGGTGCCCCTAATATAGAGCTAGGGCCTCATAGCCACACCAACACCTGAAAGTCATACACCCCAACAAGCAGGGTTAGGAGCGACGCCGCTTAGTATAATAGACGGAGCCTTCTCAAGATGATAGTCAAAATCAAGAGAAGGAAGTTAAAATGGTTTTGGAGTCTTTAGACTCAACAAAACATTCTTTATTATAGTGAGGTGGAATCACTGGTGATAGGTGCGTACTCACATGGTTCATTCCCGGAGGTTCAACTTCCGTAAGGCCCTCTATAGGTGACACAACTTGGCTTGGATCCGAGGGTTTGATTTTATGTTTCTCTCAAAGAGAGAAGAGCATACTTATCTACCTCTTCACCTTACCCAAACACATGAAGCATATTCATCACTAAGTTAGCTTCACTCCACCAAATCCACAAGCTTTTGGGTTTCTGGTTCTCTCAAAGAGAGAAGAGCATAATCCCTTGGCAAGTAGAAGTGCTAAAGATTCACTACCTTGCTTTTCTTTCCTAGGTATCCATCATTCTAGAAACATCTGGGTCTTGGTTTCATCCATGGGCATCACTTCCACATAATGAAGAGCTTATTCCCCTACTTTGCTATCAGGACCCTTGAGAAATTTTAACAAAGCCCTAATTATATTATGTGAATGAAAGAAAGAAAACAAACACAACATTTTAAAAGATCTTCAACAATCATCCTGCAAGCAAACTGTTAGCAAGTTTTATGATCTTTGACAAAGCAACCTGCAGACCACTGTTATGTTGTGACAGAAATAGAGATATGAAATCAACAATAGAAAGTAGATGCCAGGAAAAACAACAGTAAACTGTAGAATCTAAAAATTTTAAATGTCTGACAGTAAAACTTCGCATGAGAAAGAGTAGCGCTGCACATGAGAAAGTACCAGGGCCTGCACAAGAAAGTGTTTCTTCACGCGAGAGAGTGCTATCAAAAGAAAAAATTCACATGGTATGCTCAGGAATCTCATGCGAACTTTCGTACACAAAGAAGTATGGACGTACAACAGATTTTAGAATTCAAAAAAATGTTTAAGATTGATGAGGCCAGAAATCAATTTTTCTGCCCCACGGTGGGTGCCAGAATGTCTATAGTTGAACATGGACCTCTAATCTAGCCATATACACAAAATAGTCATTTCTCGATCATCGAAATTATGAAGGTGAGTATGAATTACTCAATTCACAATATCTATCAATTCAACCTGTTGCCTCCTAATTAGCTGGGGTGTTTGAATTACTCTCAAAATGAGAGCCAACAACCAAAAGATTAGACTAAGATGGAGGATTTTGAAAGCTATGAAAATAATCAAATTGCAATTAATCTAATATGGAGATGCCAATTAAGCTAAGAATGAAATGTAGATTTTAATCTAAGAACTTGAAAAAAAATATGAGAGTGCAGATTTAATCTAAAAGAGCTTGAAAGAAATCTAAAAATTAAACTATAAACATGGTAAACAAACTAATTAATATGAGAATGCAATATTATACTACAAATTAAATTAATATAAATGTGCAATAAAAGCTTTGAAAATATTAATAATTGAGACTAAAATTTGCTATAGTTTATGTGCTCTCAAATTGCCCTCTTTTCGAATGAAGGAGAAGGTTCATAATATAGACAAGCCCAGAGAAGGAATGAAAAGTTTCTTGAAATGAAATGGCTGACTCTTCATTCCCAATTGAGACAAATATTCATGAATTACTTAATTAAAAGAATGAATTATTGCCACATATGGGTGACCCTTCGAATATTTTGAATTATTAAATCCAAATAAGATAATCCATTCAAATAACCAAGTAATATTAATTCCTTTTATGTGTATGAGCCAAATGGTTTGGTTTTAATTTAATTTAAAGCACTTAGGACTTTAGAATTAAATCAATTTATCATAGGGATTATTTAGCTAATAAATTTGAATACTTAGGAATTAATTATAGTGTAAGATTAATACAATTTAGGGTTTTTGCAATTGACACCGAGTCAGATAAAATCAGGTAGGAGAGAGAAAATTGCCTAGTAAAATAGGACTTTGATGATGTAAAATTGAAGAAAATGCACCAAAATTGATTAAAATTATAAGGTGCCAATTTTGGGGTATTACACCTGTAAGGTTGAGGGTGACAAAGCCTTAACCAAACCCTTAATAGAATCTTCCAAACCATGAAGAAAAAAATAAATAATCCTCTTTTCACTCATATCAGGTACCATAACAACCACTTTTTGAAATTCTTCTACATACTCATTAACTAATTTGGTTTTTCTCAACTTTGACAATTCTTTAAAATACTCTTCATCATCCTTGAGATCAAATCTATCTATCACTCTTTAACTAAAATCATCAAATGTAGTTACCTGATCATGATCTTGAGTAGTCATTCTGTGATACCACCAATCATAGGTTGCATCTTCCAATTGTATACTTTAAAATTGAACATCATGACTCTTCTTCATGGGGTTAAGTGTGAAGAAGGTCTGTAATTTTTGTAGCCATGCTCTAGTAGAAATTTTATTTGTTCCATCAAAAGTAGGTGCTGTAAACTTTCTTATTTTATTTTTGAGTTCTCTTTCTCTTATGTCTTGCTCCTTCCTATACTCTTTCTTGGGCATCAAATTGTTCATCATATCCACATATTCTCTGAAAGGTACCAAACTACAAAAGTCATCATCTAAGCCATTGTAAGTAGCCCTTAATGTAATCAAGTTACCTGTAACCTCTTCCATAGGATTAAGGGATGGATTTGGTGTCGATGGCTCATCTGTAGGTAAGAAAATAGTTTTTGTTGATTTAGAGGGTGTGGGTTTCAAATTTCTTGGCTCCTTTGAATTGCTCCCTCTCTCATTAGTAGATACAACTCAAATTTATTTTGTCAATAACTGCAAATCCTCTCTTGTTTCTGCCAAACTATCCATTGTTTGCTTTTGAGTGTTCTGGATATCCTAGAAGAATTTTTTTGCCATCTCATCTAGGTCATCCATTCTTGTTCCTCCCTTGGATTTTGTACTTTTATTTCCAACTGGAGGTTTGATACAAATTTCTTTATTCTTTTCTCGCTACAAATATCTCTTTTCTCTTTCACTCAGTTGCACGCAAACTTCTACAAACCACCAGGCTGGCAAGATCATAGCTCTGATACCACTAAAATGTCCCCTTTTTTATTTTTTATCATATTTAAAGTTTCTAATCATATTCTTACATAAAAAATCAACACTTCAAAAGATTATGCAATTTCTCAAAAATACCCAAATCGGGGATGCCCGAAATAGTGCCAAAAACTTCACAACTTCACATATTATTGATAAATATGAAAATAGAAATTTTTACTAAAATTTTGCTAGCATAACAGAATAAAAAATGAAACTTCTAGATCTGCAAAGATTTTACACAACAGCTCCAATTTGATATAGAGAACAAATACAATGCTCATCGGGCTCCAAAAACAACACAAAATAGCCCAGAAAACTCCATAAAACACTAAAAATATAAAAATTCTATAGAATCATGACCCAAGGCATATATTAAACTCTATTTTAACATCAAAATTGCTGCAATACAACAACAACCCAAACTGATATGAAAAGCTCAACCAGAAACACCAAACTCTTACAAAAAACACACCCGAAAACTCACAAATCTGTACTGTTCAGCAGAAGGGAAAACTCTGCATGAGCTTGCACATGGAATGGCCTCAAAATCCCATCCGTAGCTTCTTGGAAACCTACAAATTCCCATCTTTGGGCATCCTTCTCCATAGGTTTAGCAGCCTCCAAAGAACAACAAAGCAATGAGCAAAAATCAAGTTCAAGAATAAGCTCAAAATGCCTCCAAACCCCTTTAAAAGAGGGCATAACCCTAACTCACGACCAAGAGGGGTGAAAAATAAATATTTTAATAATATTTAACATTTATTAATCTATGGGTTTCCAAAGATTAGCCCCTTTTCCTAAAACTTTACTTTTTGACCCCGCCAGCCTTAGCAAAAATTATTAATTTTAATTGTTTTGAAAATGGGACATGAAAAACTATTAGTATTATTCAAAGATCTTTTGAAAAATGTAAACCATGGTATGTAAGGATTAACAAGGAAAGAATCACCTGTTGTTCCAAAACTCATGTCCAATTTAGTTATCATTATGATATTTTTTGATCTATAGGTTCTACAATGCATACTAATGAAATGTTGCAGGAATGTGGTATAAATATACCACCTCAAACTATAAAGGATTTAATATCAAGTTTGTTTTGTAACCCACCTAATGAGAAATTTTATCTTTTGAATGCATGTTTTTCTAGTGTATGTGATGTATGCGGAAATCATACATTATTAGATGAATGTTTTTATGAAAACATTTCAATTGATTTTGGACAACAATTAGTTGATGTAAAAATATTTAAAACTGTTGAGTAACCATTAAAAGATGGAAAAGTTGGAAAATGGTGTGATCTAATAAGTGAAAAACTTAGTGGTCATGATTCTATGAATGAATTCAAGAATAAGGTCATATCTAAATATGTGAAACACTCTCAAACTTCTATATGGCTTGATGGACAATTTCACATATGCAAGAATACATTTTCATTTGGTAGTATACTTTCAGTCATTGACTTTGAAAAGAACTACATGCTTGCACCACAAGATGAGATCCAACCACAATATTATAATTCATTGCAAGTAACAATTTTTGTTCATATTGTCTATAGGCATGCACCTGACAGTACAGAAGATGATCAAATTTTTTTTGAGAGAGTACCATTTCTATATGAGTGATAATAAATTACACTCATTTGATTTTGTCTAGTATTGCTATAATACCTTTTATAAAAATTTAAGGGAGAGAGATTTATTCATATAATACATCTAATATGGTCAAATAATTGCATAGGACAATTCAGGAATGCTAGAATGTTTTATTGGTTGAGTAGGAAACATAAGAAAATAAATATCCAACATATTTAGAGTTTTTTTGAGGCTGGACATGGGAATAGAGAAAATGATAGTTCCAATGCATATGTTAAGAGAGCCCTTTGTATAGAGAAACTCAAATTTGAGGAAAAAAATCAAAATTTAAAGATGGACGCGCAATTGTTGAATGGTGTAAAACAAGTTTGTTTATAGGATCAAGTTAGAACTCTACAATCAAACATTTTTTCTAGCTAGTTGAAGACAAGAATATCCTATCAAGATATGATTGTGATACAATCAACAGATCGGCTAAATGTCATTCATTTAGGAGTTCCAATTCTAACACTTGGACTATATGGACTAGGGAGCTTGCATGTTTTTGTCAATTTTGTGTTGCAGGTGAATGGGAAGAATGCAAGAATATAGAATGGGTTGAAGAATGGAAAAAAAATCCTTAACACCCAGTGAAACACAAGATCAAGGTGATATAATATATGAAGACCTGGATCATACATTTGCATCATAAGATTATGACCGTGTTTTAGACCTCATACAACCCGGTAATTTAATTCAATTTATTGTAAGACTTTGAATTATATTAGTTACATGTGTATGCCATATAATTTATGATTACATTTAAATTAATAATCTTTAGACAAGTTTTATTTGTGCATGTACTTAATTTTGTTTTGCAGGACATGTATATGCTATTGTTGCACCTGAGGATAATGAAGAGAAAAGAGAGTATAGGTTAGCTCAATGTGTAGAACCTAAGAAAAAGTTGATAAGACATCAAGTAGGTGATGATGGTTTTTAGTATCCAATTGGGTCTGTTGTGGTAGTTGGTACATGGCTACACAAATACCTAACAAGAAGGAATGGTTTACCAGCTTTTGAAGACTACCAATTAGAAAAGAAGATTAAATACACTATTCCCATTTGGTAGTGGCAACAAATATCAAATTGGAAAGATACAAAGGGAGACCTACTAATAAAATATTATGGACACTTTGAATGGAAGAGCATGAGACAATCATAGACACATTGCAAAAGAGAGAGGACGATGATGGTACATTAGGTTGAATCAAATTTATACATGTAAGTTTTTATTCAATTTGTCTTATTTTTATATGTTTTTCTATATAAATATCCATGTCTTCTTTCAAGTGTCATATAAATTATATTTAGAGATAGATTTGAAATAAATTAAAATTGACTTTAAATGAACTTTACATTTAAATACATGTATTTTCTAATATTTCAAAATTTATTTTTTATGATGCAGGATGTTTGGAAGAATATAGACATGAACTATTTATGCAGTTCAATTCACACTTGTATTCGTCCAATTTTGGTTTTGTAAATAGTTCATGAACTTAGTTTTATTCATCCAATTTTGTTTTAAATATTTAAGTTAAATTCATAGTTGTATTCGTCTAATTTTTTTCTAAATATTAAACTATGCACATTGGTCAGATTATGTTCACTAATAGATTATAATACATTTATTTGTGCATCCATATTCATTGTTCAAACTAATAGATCTCATTGCTAGATAGATATTTTTTTATAGTTAATGAAAGTCAAGTGACATTACTTGTAACATCTATATTCATCCAATTTTGGTTTTGTAAATAGTTCATGAGCTCACTTTTATTCATCCAATTTGGTTTTAAAAATATAAGCTAAATTCATAGTTGTATTCACCTAATTTTGTTCTAAATATTAACTATATTTACATTGGTCTTATGTGAACAAGTTAATAGATTATGATAGAGTTATTTGTACATCCATATTCATTGTTCAAATTAATAGGTCTAATTGTTAGATAGATGGATTTTTATAGCTACTCAAAGTTAGTATTACTTGTAACATTGATATTGTTCTTGTCAATTATATAAATTAATAGATCTCATTGTTAGATAGATGGTTTTTTTATAGTTAATCAAAGTCAATATTACTTGTAACATCTATATTGTTCTTGTCAATAAAACATGAATTAATAGATCTCATTGTTAGATAGATGGTTTTTTATGTAATTGATATTTAATTACAATTGATATTAAATGATCATATTATATAAGCTCATATATCTACATTCAAACCACTATTTAAAAAAATCATGAAATAGGATTAAAAGTCCATGAATAAGATAAATAGCATAACAAGTCCTGGAATAATATGTATCATAATGTCCATCATATTAACTCATGATATATATAATCACATAACAAAGTCCTACTCTAACAACAAGTCTAAATAATATATGATAACAAGTCCTACTAATGCAAGTCCTACTCTAACAACAAGTAAAAATAATATGACAAGAAGTCATGATAACACAAGCCCAAATAACATGATAACAAGTCTCGATAACATATGTGTGTGTGTGTGTGTGTGTGTGTGCATGTGCATGTGCGTGTGTGTACACATATACATATAGATACACACACACACACACATAGATATATATATATATATACATATATATATATATATATATATATATATATATATATATATATATATATATATATATATGTATATATATATGTATATATATATATATATATATGTATGTATATATATATATATGTATATATATATATATATATATGTATATATGTATATATGTATATATATATATATATATATATGTATATATGTATATATGTATATATGTATATGTATATATATATATGTATATATATATATATGTATATATATATATATATGTATATATATATATATATATGTATATATATATATATATATATGTATATATATATATATATGTATATATATATATATATATATATATATATACATATATATATATATATACATATATATATATATATATAACATGTGCCAGCATAAAATGTCTATCATATAAAAAGTGAAAATAATGTATGTGACAAGTATAATCTAACTCTAGTCATCTAGCTAATCTGCAATCCTCTTCACTCCATGTGAAGGTGACTGCGATGCACCATTATGCTATGTCTGCTGCTGAGTGCCCTCATCCCCTGTAAATTTTTAAAAGATCTCATCAAAAGACTATTAAAAAATTCACTTAAAAAATAATTAATATAACTTTGAACATTTAAAATTTTACCATGCGTCCATGCTCAATAATGCCCTCAGTGGGACATGAACGTCCTCTCTCAGCTACACTAGAAGTGGATGCTCTCAAGTCCTTTGAAAACAAACATTACAAAATTTTAATAATTCAGGTATAAAAGATCTAGATACACAATGTTAATATTAATTTGAACATTTAAAATTTTACCATGCCTCTATGCTCAGTAATACCCTCAGTGGGATGTGGAGGTCCTCTCTCATCTTGATAAAAAGTGGATGCAACCAAGTCCTGTAAAAACAAACAATACAAAATTTTAATAATTCAGGTGTAAAAGATCTAGATACATAATGAACATTGAAAAATTACTTTTAATCATGACCTCAAAGGACAATTTCAATGGCTACATTTGGCTTAATCCTATAGCCATGCCAAGACTCATGGTGGTGTCGACATGAGCAACATATATAAAGCATGAATCAAACTTATAGTATATACATAAATTATAAAGTATATATAACTTGACTATAAATTTATGGAATAAATGAATGTACATTACCTATGTGTGACACGTAGCTAATGTCACTGATGAGCCAGGACATAAATGTGATTGCACAACATGAGACAATCCAAAATCCTACAATTGCAAAAAAATAAGTATGAATCAAAGTTGTACATAAATTAGTAAGATATAAACACTTAAAATTAATGAATGAAAAACATACTACAGGTATATGTGGTTGACTATCAATGACCGATGGGGCAGAGAATGAATAATTTTCAATCTCAGTGTTACATGAGAGACCCTATAAAATAAAAAAATATGTCAAACACATTATCAATTAAAGTTTATTTTGTTTAAAGTTTAAATGTATCAAGATCAAAGTGCATACTATGAATGGGGCACTGTGATCTCAAAGTGTGGATGTCATATGATAAGTCTAATGAATGATGGAGGGTCAACCCTCTATGTTGACCAAAAAATCCACATGTTATGGTTCATAATTGTATAAATATGAAATTTATCTCTGTGGGATGATCATCATTTGCATTGAGAAAATCAACAAATGGTGTGATATCATCTCCAACATCACCATGTGCACCACCATCATCATCAACATATCCACCAT
>BSBK01014040.1:0-50051 GCA_027943335.1 Chamaecyparis obtusa
ATTTATTTTCTAAATTGAGAATTTTTTCGATAAAATGTTGTAAAAAAGTTTAAACTAGATCAAGTGATACCATTTTTTTATAAATCATAATTATGATATATATAAATTTAAATTAATATTATACTAATTTCCATAGTTTTATGTTTTAATCAAAAGTTCTGAATTAAGTTGATAGAAAATGTATTGTTTCAGAATGACTCCTAATCTTCTTGAACTAGCTTGAAACATTTTTAATTTTGAAATTTATGATAAAAAAATACATAGAACAACCAAGAAACAACAAAAGCACAATCACAACATTGATAAAGTTTTACAATCAACCCTGGATCTATTATTATAATTAACATGTAAAAGAGATATCTCACTTTATTAGTGAATAAAAAATATGTCCAAACAAATCCGCAAATGCTTAGTGATTTTATCTTCCATGAATTGCAATAAAAAATAAGTTAAAGAATCATTCCACCAAAGCTTGAAAGTTCTTAACATTGTACTAATTCTCATATGCTAATGAAGTTTTACACTCAACCCAGGATCAATTGATGTAATTAACATGTAAAAGAGATATCTCACTTTATTATTGAATAAAAAATATTTACAAATAAATTTTTAAATTCTTAGTGATTTTATCTTCCATGAATTGTAATCAATAAGAAGTTAAAGAATTAGCCCACCAAATCTTGAAAGTTCTTAACCTTGTACTAATCTCATAGCTAATCAACATTCTTGAGAGCCCTTAGTAGTCTGAGATATTAGAATACAGTAAAATAAATGAAGATTAATAAGGAAGTACAAAAACACATTGATTTGGGTGAAAAGTAGGACCAAAATATAATCTATCATATGAGCTTCTTGATTTTTAAATGTTGATAATATTAGATATTTAAAAATATACTAGAATAAATAAATATTGATAAAAAAGAAATAGAGTAGAACAAATCAATTTGTGGTAAGAATATATTAAAAGTGAATGTATAATTATAGATAAGCTAATTGTCGATTATATCCCCAAAAATATATTAGTTATATCATATAATTTAACAAGACACAAAGAAGGAGAAGTATCATTTAAATTTAATTTTATATCCTAGCATTCAATTTTATAACATGTTATGCATATATCACTAGATAGAAACATTTGATCTTTCTCAATCCATGGTCATTTCAATGCATCTCACTCAATTTATTGAAATCAAAGTTAAGGAAAGTTTATTTCCTTTAGATTTTGGTGAAATTGAATTTGTGACTTAATATTATTTCCAAGATTTTCTTATCATCTTAGAGTTTACATATCTATAATTTTTTAGTTGCAAATTTTATTTATAAATTTGAGTACATCCTTATGCATCATTTTACTTCATTAATTTATCCTTACTTTATGATTTACAATATGTTTTTCTATCTTTCTTTTTATCACCCTAATTACCCTAAAATTGGCTTAAGGGTTTTAAATTTTTACCTATTTTTATATATGATATATTTCCATATTTGCTAAAATTACATTAATTTCCCTTATCCATCCTCTCATATACATTGTTTTACATCATAGATATTCTCTCCTCTTTTCTTTCCAAACTAAATTTTATTTCATTGATCTTATAATGATACCTCTTTTGTGACCTATTATAGGTATCTAAAGCTATCTTATTCATGTATGTGCTTGATAAAACTAGATATCTTGACCCATATGACATGGTACTTTGAATGTATGACACATTTTATATTCCATACAACAATCCTCATTATCATTAGATTTTGAGCCTAATAATGTAGATTTATGTATAACCTAGGTGCATACACTTTTGAATTTTCTCTTAAAAATGTTACCTGTCATCCTAGAAGAATCATCAATAAGTAATGTGAAGTACCTCACACAATTTAATCCTCTTTTCCTTGTGGGCCTAAATAGATATGTATACATTAGCTCCAGAGGTCTTTGCAATTGAGAACTCCTTGTTCTTGAACTTGTTTTTAGTTTTCTTTTCTATTTGTCATTCTATGCATATAGTATTGGTGGGATTAATTATTTCAGGAAAATCTCTCACAAGCTTGGTAGGACTAATCTCACAACAAAGATAAATATAAACATTTTGATAAACTATTTAAACTTATAAATCTACCTCATAGAGTACAAGGTATATCTGTAAGCATGGTGAATAAGTACCTATACATAATATCATTTTGGATCAACATTTTTTCATAAAAGTTTTCCACATTCCCAATAATGATATTATAAATCTACTTGCAAGATAATTTAGCATCAACCCACATTAAACTTTTAATTTATTTATTTTTTGAATCACCTAGCAAACAATTGAAAAAAATAAAATCTCTCAGTCATAAAGGTGTTACGACATGAAAACATGACACATTAGGAAAAATGAAGTCATAAACAACCTCATAAAGGATTTTCCGTCATCTTTCATGAATTTTGATATTTGATTAATTTTCAAAAATCTTGATCAATTGGATAATTGCCCCTAGAGGATTTTTATTGAGACAATGGATTATTCTTCTTTGGGGTCCCTTTTGACAAGGAGGTACTTAGTACAAGGGATTTTGTGTAAATTTACAAATTTTGAAAATATTAAAATAGGTCAAAGACACTAATTTAATAGAAATCTAAAGTCAAACCAAGATACCGGTATATAGATGTACAACAATATTGAAATTTATGCTATTTTCAGCAAACTAGTGTCTTGCAGGTGCATTTTTGTCCTCTATATCATTAGATAGTGAGTTCTTCTAACCATTTTTTAGGGAAAATTTATATGTGCATAATTTTTTCCCCTTGTCCTTGTGAGTCTTACTATATGTTTTTTTATTGACAAGTGTCATGCCTTGACAGTTATGACTTCATTTACAACATCATAAAGCATGCCAATTTTGAAACTAGCATATCATCATTCTAGTTGGTGGAGGGCTTATAACTCATAGAAAGTTAACATGTTGTGAATATTTCCACTTGTTTTTACATGTTTTGTGTATGTTATAGTTGATTGGATTGGAGAGGAATGTTAACCTCATCCTACTTCTCATTCTATAAACTAGTGATTGCATCATCTAGTGGAGGTGTTAGCTCTTAATTCCCTATCAATCCTCTTTTATCCTTGCACCTTCTTTGAAAATGAAATGCATCCTTTGATATTTATTCCATGGATTCTCTCCTTATAAATGCTACAAGAAAAGTAAAAATATATACACTTAGCCTCATCTATTATAGTAGTGGATGCCAACTAACTATTTATCAAATTAAATTCATTAAAATTTTAATCCATAGATTCCCTATGTTTCATTTTTAATGAATTTAATTGTATTTTCTTAAATATAGTTTATTTACCTATATTCACTACTTATTAGATCTCCAAAATTATTTTACAATGAATACATAGTATCCTCAAAAATATTTAACAAGCTAGAAATTTCAATATAGCATCTAATTTATTTCACCCTTTCATATAGCATCATGTAATCCTCATCCAATATAGCATCTAATTTATTTCATGCAAATGAGCTCACAATTGAATCCTATCTTCAAGGAGATCATCCATATTTATCTTCTATAACTCATTATAGGTTTCATGAAATAAAATTTATAAGCCATGATCTCTAATAAAAAAGCTATAAGCTAGTTAAGCAAATAAATCAGACTATAGCTATTTAACAAATTGAATAACTTATCCTTATAATATTGCACTCTGCAACTTCCTACCCAAGCTCTATTTTCAAATTGTAGGCTCCCATGTCCACATCCCCTGGGGGATAATCTTCCCCCCTGGAAGGCCCACCTTCTGGACCCCATGCTGGTCCCATGATTACCTTTGTCATGGACTCATCGAAAGAGTCCATGAAGGGAATCCTTAGGGAATCCTCTTCTGTCGATGCCCCTTCATTCCCCACAAAATCTAGCTGGAAAGGAGCTCTTGTTGCTGAAGCCCATAAATCTCTGGATGCTCTCTTGGTGGATTTCATTAGGACTGAGGAAGGCACTAAACTTTCACTCCTAGATTCTGTGGTGAATAGGACTATGGCGGATTTTTAGTTAGTACTGGTGGGTCGATTCTTCAACTTTTGACCTACCATTGAAATGGTCAGGAAATGGGTGTCTACCCAATGGAAGATTAAGAGATCTACCCTTGTCTCTGCTATGTCAGGTGGGTTGTTCCTGTTCAAGTTCACTACTCTAGAGGACCTAGCCTTTGTGCTATTAGGGTCGTGGGTCTATGGAAAGCACTTCCTTGCCCTAGAAAAATGGAGACTTGGGTTCAACCCGATGAATGAGCTAACCAGAATGGCCCTAGTTTGGGTTCAGCTCCCTGGTCTTTTTCTTGAATATTGGGATGAACAAGTGTTCAGATGGATAGGAGACTCCTTTGGCATGTTTATCATGGTAGATCAGGTAACCCGCTCTAAATCTAGGTTGGTGTTCACTAGATTCTGTGTGAATGTAACCCTGAATGTCACCCTCCCCAACTTTGTTATTTTGAAATCCAAACTGGGAATATGGAATCAAGCGTTGGTGTATGAAAATGCCACCCCCTACTACCATAAATGTGATACCAGAGGTCATTCCATTGATACTTGTAAAGCCTCCCTGCTAGGAACCAAAAAAGGGAATAAGGATAAGGGAACTGCTGAGGAACCACCCTTGATAGAAGGAGAGGAGAAGGTGAAGACCAACCCACCCCCTATGGCTGAAGCACTGGAAAAACTAGAGCAGCAAAACCTAGAGATGGAAGAAGGTGAGATAGTCTCCCCTCTAGAGAACAAAGTGGTGCACCCTAAATCCGAAGCTCCTAATCCCCTGCCAATGGAGGAACCAAAACCCCTATTAATGGAGGAGCCATTGGAGACCCCTCCAGTGGCCACCCTAGAGATGAGTGAGATTAGCCATACTATGTTGGACCAACTTTCCATTGTGGTTTCTCTTGAGCTAAAATACCCTAAATCTGATACAAAACCTCCTTTATAGTTAGAGAAAAAGGACTACCCTTCCTCTCCCAACTCTCTGGGTATAGATTGTTGTGTGGAGGAAGATGATGGGGAATGGAAAATGCAAATAAAGAAAACCAAGCCCAACAAGGCTGATGTGGGGATGGAGACACCCAGAGGAAGGCCATCAGACCGCGCCAGGAGATCGAGAGTGACAACAAGGGATGTTGCAACAGGTAGACAACAAACCCTAGAAATAAGCTTTAGAAATAAGAAATGATTTGTCTTTCTTGGAATGTTAGGGGTCTAAACAGCTCCCTCAAACAAAGTACTAGTAAACATTACATTTTTAAAAATAAGCTGGATATTCTTCTTATCCAAGAAGTTAAGATGTCTTTCAATAATTTTGCCACTCTGGCTTCCAATCTCTGGCCGGGGGCTGAGTTTCTCTACTCTAAAGCTTCTGGGGCTTCTAGGGGCATTTCTACACTTTGGAACCCCAATACTATCACTGGCCAACTGCTCACCTCCTCCCCATACTTCCTTGTTGTTACTTTAAAAAAAAAAGGCTTGACTGGCACATGTTCAATATATATGCCCCTAATACTCGATCTAGTAGGGCTTCCCTTTGGAATGATTTGTCCCTTTGGATTGACCAAGATACTTCTGCTAATTACTTGATACTTGGAAAATTCAACACCCCTCTTTACCCCTCAAAAAAGTGTGGTGGTTTAATGGACTACTCTGATAGTATAGGTGACCTGGTAGATTTTATCTCCTAACTGGCATTTTGGACATTGTTTTGAAGGGAAACCCCTTCACCTGGACCAACAATAGGAAAGGCTCCCATCTCATCTAGGTGTGGCTTGACCTTGTCCTTGCCACCTCTTCGTGTGATCTTTTCTTGACCTCCACCTTGTCCTCCCTCCCTAAAACTACTTCTGATCATAACCCCTCCTTCTTTGTTGGCAGGACTCCCCTATGATTGGCCCAACCCCCTTCAGGTTTGAAATTATTTGGTGCTCTCATCCCCCTTTTAGAGACCAAGTGAAATCTTAGTGGGCCACTAACATCAAAGGCACTGCCATGTTTAGGATTGCTCAGAAACTGGAAATCATCAGAAGAGAGGTCAAGGGCTGGAGTAAACATAAATTTGGTGATTTCCATAAAGAGAAAAAGGAGATTATTGAGACCTTAGAGTCCCTCTAAGCCTATTTGGCTACTAGAAATCCCCCATCCCAGATACAGGTGGAAGAAGAAACAACTAGACACAAATGGAAGGAAACTCTAAAAAAAGGGAAATCCACTGGAAGCAACAATCTAGAATATAGTGGCTTGCTGAAGGGTATAGAAATATGACCTTCCATAGGTCTTCCAGCAACCATAAAAGAAGAAACACCATCAACGCAATCTGGGATAAGGGAGGGAATGAAGTTATTGAGAAGGACAAAATCAATCAGGTTGTGGTAAACTATTTTAAGGGATTGTATTCGAATGATGGACAAATGTGCTTGACCAACACACAAAATCAGCTTCTAGATCACATCCAAAGTTCTATCACTCATAGTGATAATGTTTGGCTCACAAAACATGTGTCAAATGAGGAGGTCAAGATGGCGGTCTTTGCTATGGGTGCCTATAAAGCCTCGGGACCTAATAGCTTCCCCCTAGCTTTCTTTCAAGAATACTAGGATATTGTGGGACTAGATGTTACCTGTGCTACCAAAGACTTCTGAAGAACGGGGTGACTACTAAGGAAACATAACAAAACCTATATTGTGTTGGTCCCTAAGAATGACAACCCCACATCTATTCTAGCTTTCAAGCCCATTAGCCTTTTCAATATGTTCTACAAGATCCTCACTAAGATCTTGGTCAACAGAATGAAGCCTCTCCTAGATAAGATAATCAACACTACTCAGAAAGGTTTTGTTTTGAGAAGGTAGATCCTTGATGTGGCCATCTCCACTCATGAAATAATCCACTCCATGGATAGGAGAAATGTTCTAGGTATGGCCTTGAAACTTGATATCTCTAAAGCCTATGATAAAGTTAATTGGTCATTCTTGCTAAAAATCCATACTAGGATGGGATTTAATGAGAAGATTATTTACATTTTACAAGAATGTACTCAAACTATCAGCTTCTCTATTTTAATCAATGGCACCCCTTGTAGTTTCTTTCAACTTGAAAAGGGACTCAAGTAGGGTGATCCTCTCTCCCCCTACCTTTTTATTATAGTGGTTGAAGTCCTCAATAGGAATCTGACTATGCTATCATCCACGGGGAGAATAAAAGGTGTCAAACCTACTTCCACTCTACAACAGGTTGTGTTGGAGTAATTTTTGGATGGCACTTTCCTCTTTGGGTATTCTTCGGAGATTGAGGCCAGACAGTGGAAGTAAGTTCTGGAAAATTATGCTTGGGCTTCCGGACATTGTATTAACTATCAATAAAGAAAAATGTTCTTCTTCAATACTCCCATTGAGACACAAAACAAAGTGCTTCAAATTATGGGTTATCAGTCAGCTTCACTCCCCTCTACCTACTTAGGCCTCCCCCTCATAGTTAAAGAGGTGTCCCATGAATTCTAGAACTCCATCCTAGAAAGAACCTAGAGGAAACTTGCTAGATGGAAAGGGAAGATTCTAAGCAACACTGGTAAACTTCAGATGGTGGCTTCTACTCTCTAGGGGATCCCGGTCTACTTTCTTTCTCTCTTCACGATCAAAAGCAACATGGTAGATAGGTTAGAAAAAATACAAAGAACTTTTTTGTGGGCTGGCTCTAAAGAGAAAAAGAGAATGTCCTTGGTCAATTGGGATACAGTTTGTCTCCTGAAACATCTTGGGTGGGCTGGGCATGAGGAGAATTGGCTTGATGAATAGAGCCCTCACCAAGAAAGTGGCCTGGAAGCTCATAGAAAGGAAAGCGGACTAGTGTAAGATAATAGAAGCTAAGTACCTTCAAGGGCACCGCTAAAGGATGATGTACCAAGATAATGACCTCCCCAATGGCTCCAAACTTTGGGTGAACATTTGGAAATGTAAAATCTTGCTCTCTAAAGGTGCTTTCTAGCAGCTTGGAGATGGGAGATCCATTAGATTCTGGAATGACTATTGGATTTTGAAAAACCCTAACCTTGGTAGTAGATTCAAACCCCTCATGAACTACCTCGGGAATATCCTTGGAAATAGAACTTCCAACTACATCACTAGAGGGAATTGGAAAGATATATCTAATTTAGTCAGAGATAGACTGGAACTAAAGCATTTGACTAATGAGCTCATGGAAATTTTGGGAAATATAAGAATCCCAAGAATTGGTGGCCAAGATTCCATCATTTGAGCCCCCACCCAAGTGGGTACCTTCCCAGTCAAGACTGCTTACAACCTTCTTCTGAAGGATGAGAATAATCTAGAGGATTGGATGAAGGTGTGGATTCCTCAGCTCACACTAAAAATCAACTTCTTCTGGTGAACCCTTATGCATGGTAAAGTCTTAACTCAGGACAACCTCATAAAAAGAGGCTTCTCCATGGCCAGCAGGTGCGTCCTATGTAAAAAAGAGAAGGAAATGTTGAATCACCTATTCATACACTATGATTACGCTGCTAACATTTGGCAGCAAGTTATTGGAAAATTGGGAATCTCATGGTCTTTGGGTAATGATGTCCACCAGTTCACTATCTAGATATCTCCCTCCAATAATCCCCTCCTCCAACTCCTATGGCATATTTTGCCTCTGCACATCTGCTAGGCTATTTGGAAAGAAAGGAATAACAAGATATTCAAGGAGTCTAGTTCGCCGCTCGAGGCTTTCCTCTATCTCAGAACCAAGCTCCTATATGAGAATGTCAGCATGGCTAAGTGGAAACTCCCCTCGACACCCCCCTCTATCTGGGAAATCAAAATGGTTGATAATTGGAAGCTGCTGATGGGCTTCTCCAAGTTTGATGACTCCAAGTTGATGGCTAGGAAAGATACCCGATGGGTTGCACTGCACAGAGGCTGGACCAAATTAAATTTTGATTGGGCAACTAATAATCTCACCTAGGGTGGGTGAGGTGTGCTAAGAGATGATAATGGCTCTTGCCTCTTTGCTTATACGGGGCCGCTTAATAATTGCACTGTCAATCAAGTTGAGGGCATGGTCTTTTATGGGGGATTAAATTTTCCATTAAAATGAACATCAGACTACTGGAAATTGAGGGGTATTCCATAGTGGTGGTGGAGGCTATCAAAAGAAGAGCTAATGTGGGGTGGTGTGTTAACATCATTATTTTTGAAATCCGTGAGCTTCTCAACAATCTCTAATGCATGACTGTTTCCCACACATACAAAGAGGGAAATGTGTTGGCAGATTCGATGGCTACTATTCGTCTTAAGTAAAATAGGCTAAGTAATTGGGAGATCAGCGAGCTACCTAGGGAGACTCAGCAACTGATCGGGTGGGAGAAAAATGATACCACTAATATTTAAAATGTGCCAAGCTGTCAACTTTGCTAAAGGCCCTACCTTGATTACGTGTCAGTGTAAGTTGATGATTTTTGTGATTATGAATAAGTATGCCCAAAACCCTAGAAAGGATCATAATTTCCTTTCATGCGAATACGTGTGGAAAGATAGATGTCTGCATCAACAGGTTTTTTTGGTTAACAAGGAAACTAAGTGCAGCTTTGGCATAACTGCTAATTATTACACTCAGAGATCCAATGGATATCACCATATCCAAGGCCTACCTTTTGAGTATATTTTCCCCTTAAAATGGCTAATTCAAAATAACCAATTTTATGCTTTGATTCACGAAGCTCTGCCCTGTAATTCGCAGGAAAATCTAACACAAGATAAGGAGATTATCGACATGGGAGGCAATACCTTACGTATTGAACCTAATAAGATTGATGAGGTGTTCACCTCCAACCCTCTGGTGACCCACTAATATTAAGAAAGTGGTATCTGGGGTTTCATGGAGCGTATGAAGGGGGTGCATGATGAGAAAGTATCCAATCAGTTCGTCTCATCTTGGAATAATAGGAAAGTTTATGTTGGCGGTATTCACTTCCAAATTAACGAGAACCTTATTGCTAAGGTGACAAGGCTCTCCTTGGAAGGAAGAAAATATAAAAAAACTAGTAGGACACTGGACCCTACCAGCCTCAACTAATTCTTCAGGGTAGGAGAGAAACCTGTGAAGAAGTTTGGAGGTTTCAATCGCGAGGAGCTTGTTAGGCTAATTTTCTGTCATAGCAAAAATCTTATGAGATTGGCCTCTCCCCTGCAAGTGTTTGTCAAGTGCCCTTAGCCCTGTGTGCTTCATGTTGTTAGCAAGCTCCAGTCCAATTTGCATGTGCTGAATCGTAAAATCTTGAAAGTTATTCGAATTTCAAGGTCTGCAGTAAATTGTCAAAATCTGCCACAGTGTCGAAAACCCATAGTGTTTTCGAAAATCCATGATGTTTTTGACCTTTTTGGCCTGCATAGAAACCCTCGATGTTTTTGGCTTCCTGGTTTACCTTTGTGTCATGTTGAAAATTCTGTGTGTTTTCGACCTCTCACCGAAAACACTGTGTGTTTTCAACCTTGCATGTCTTCTTTTCTGTCAGCTCTCCTTGTTCTTTGTCTTAACTATGCAAGTCCGACTATGTGGTGGGTCTAGAATCTTCTTGATTGGTTGTTGCATGGCCCCATGTCAGACTTTTCTGACATGCGATCATGCGACCGCTTGCCACCTAGTCATGTTGGTCCCGTGTCCTGTGTAACTGCCTGGCGGTTTACTTTGTTTTGGTGCGCAAGCACGATGATGGGGTGATAGATGGCATGTCCTTATTGGTTATCACACGGCCGCATGTCAGAATTTTCTGACATGTGATCATGCGACCACTTGCCATTTGTCTGCGTGGGTCCCGACTCTTTGCGGTTGATGGAGTTTCGTTGGTGGGCCTGGGAGATGTAGAGAAGGAGGTGGACATGTGGCAGCCTATGATTGGCTATCGCATGGTCGCATAGCCTAGTTTTTGGCTATGCAATCATGCGATTGCTTGCCACGTGTCCATGGGGCCCGTTGGCGGAAGGGTGGTGGTTGCAGTTCTATGGTCCCGGAGGTGGTTACGTGGCGGCGTTTGGTTGGCTGTCGCATGATTGCATAGCCCAGTTTTTGGCTATGCAATCATGCGATCGGGTGCCACATGGTGTTGGGGCCCGATGGCAGATGGTGACGTGCTATGTTCTGATTGGTGCCGGTGTGCCAGGTAGCCAAGGGTTTGCAAGTGGGTCCTGTTGCAGGTGTGACTTGGCAGTTGCGGTGAATAGTGGCATGACATGTGGCATCTGGCGGGCCCAAGTGCAGTTAAGTGTTTGGTGGTCTAGATAAAAAGGTGGTGGTGCCAATAAGATCTAGTCTTCTTGTGCATTTGCGAGAAGATTTGGCAATTTGCTAGTTTGTCTGGTGACTTGGCAAACAGATGTCACGGAGTCGCTAGATTTTTAGTGAAAGGTGCAAAGCATTTCATGAACAGGCGAAAGTTCTTTGGTCACCAGTTTGCCAGATATGTGAGTTCTGTGTTTGCAATGATCGGACGAGTGGTGGTGTGACACATGGCAGGTGGGCCTAGGTCTAAGGCTTGGAAGATTATTTGCGGGGCCGAGGCATAATGTTCATGGGTTGTTGCATGTTCGCATAACCCATTTTTGGGTTATGCAATCATGTGACCAAGCATAGATTGGGGCCTGGATTTCTATGGCGGTGAGGTTTGTGACCACATGGCTATGCAACTAAGGGAAAATGGTTAAGGAATATGAAGCCCGCAATATGCAAAGTGACCATTGCTTTTCAAATTCAAACTTGCAGAGAGTTTTTTGTGATAGGAAGTATTGAATTTCAATGCTCTGTGGCTGGATTTGATCTGGTTTGGTGGCGCCGGTTGTTGTGAAGTGGTCCAGAGGCTCTTTGGTCATTTGCAGAGATGTTTTTGTACCTGGTGGAGTTTATTTTTGAGCTCGAGGAGCTATTTGCAAGTGGCCGATTAGACTGATTTTCATGGCATTCCTGGTGTACTATGCTGAGCTCGCTGATTGTCATGATTGCAAGATCTGTTTGAGATCTCTTTCTCTAGGCTGCTTGTGCTTTCTACCCCTACCATAAATCTTGTGTAATTTTGATTGGTTTGGTGGGTGAAACCCTAGCCCTAGCTGTCCGTAGCTTGTTGCAACCTGTTTTGGGTTTCCAAGGCATCAAGTGATATATAGTGTCAAAATTTTGACTGTGTTTGGGTTCTGAATTTTTGTCAGTTCCAGTGGTTGTATCAACATGAGGGAAAAACCTTCTGATCTTTTTCATATTGTCTATGGTGTTTTCTGAGTCGACTTGTAATGCAGGGATTTGAATCCACATACTTAATACAGGTTCACATTCTTGGATCTCTCCTTTAGTTATTCCTAATGAATTCTGAGTTTTCTGGCTCATTGCATTTGGTTGCTTATGTATATGTTTCATCTCTCAGCCTTGATTTAGAATCAAGTTAAAAGTCTCTGAGTGAAGCATAGATTCTTTAGGGTCAATTAGTAAGAATACTTGTAAGTAGTGTAAGAGATGATTAACTGTGTTTATGGCTTGGATTCTTGGATGAATCTAGTAGTTGTCCTTGTGTTTTAGGTTCACTTCAGGTGTGATGCCCAATAGATAAGGCACTGATCTTACGTTAGTATCCCTGTGCTGATGCAAAGTGTTGCATGGTTGACTGCATCCTGCAGGAAACCAAGTTATATTTAATATTTCCAATCCTACAATCCCTCATAGTTTTGAGGTCACAAGGCCATTTTACCCCCCATAGCAATGGAGAGTCAATGAGTGTGTGGTTAACACTTAGTACTTTCTAGCTATTCTATTATCTGTTATTCAAACCTAGTTCTTGGTGTATGAAGTATATTTTATACTAGGTTAGGTGCACCCACCTTGGTTTTGTAGAGCCAAAAGCTTAAGAGGGCATATTAAGACCCTATAGTTGGTCCAGTTGCCTTGCAGAGCTTTCACACTTGGATATAACTAGTCCTAACATCAGTTTCAAGGCATATTGGCAGCTTTTTGTGCATAAGAGTTTTCGAACACCAACAAGATGGTGACTTTGCTAGGGAAGAAGTAAAAGACAACAAGTTTTTCTTCTTGGTTGGATCATCCCAGAGTTTGGTTAAAAGATCATAGAGTCTGAAGTAAAAAACAAGCATTTGCAAAAAAATTTCACATAGTTGTGAGTTGCGGCTCTGATTTTCTCTATTTGATCAGTGTTCCTCCTAATAAACAGTGTGTATACCTGGTGTAGGTTTGTGCTGGTTGGAAGAAGAAATAGTGAAACATTTTCCTCTCAAGGAGGTGGCGGCTCTGCATGAAAAAGTTATCTGATGGAGCTTCATGGTGAGCTCTAGATCTACCCTGCCTTTCAGTCCACAAAGTTTCTGCTACAAAATTCTAGGTATTCTCTTATTAAAAATGTTTCCCTATCAAGTGTTAAGCACTGCATAAAGGGATGAGTATTAGTGGGCAGTTCTTTGTTGATCCTATCATGAGTGATGTTGATTATGAGAATCTTCTCATCAAGATTGCTACTCTTAAGAAGAAGATTGCAGAGAGCAATGTTGAGATCTGGTTGTTAGAGGAGGACAAGAGGTTGCTAGGACTGGTGGTTCCTGATGATGATCATGAGGAGACCAGTTGTTCTGATGTTGATTCTCATTATGTAGAAAGTGTTGATTATGAAGCTGATGTGGAGGTCAATGCATATGAGAGTGCTGAAGATGGATCTGAATTTGATAATATTTCCAATTTGTCTACAGATTTTTCTTCTGTTCAATATCAGAGGGTAGCTTTGTTGTCCCGGTTTGATGATGTTTTGTGTGAAGGGTAGAGTATTGAGTATGATGCAGATGATGATTCTTGCATAGATTGCTTCATACAAGATGATCTGAAGCCAATGTTTTCCATTTTTGTCTTGGACAAGAATGATGTTTGCAATAACAAGGATGTAGCTGATGAAGAGGAAAATGAAGCCCAAAGTCCATTGAGCAGTGAAAAGATATCGGCACTCTTGGCTGATGAATTTTAGAGGTGTGCCCCTGCTTTGAATTTTGATTTGCAGCTCCCCTGTGATATAGCCTTTGACACTGATAATGAGGCCAGTGTTCAAAGTGACCATGAAGATCCATGTATATCAAAGATCCCCTCATGTAATGACCCTGTAGAAGAAGAGGTAGAAGGACATGATAATGTGTTTTCCTATCATCAAGATTGCAGTGATGAACAAGTCTTTTGTTCAAGTTCTTTTCCTTCTTTTGCTAGATATGATAGTGAAGAGGACCTTCACTTGGCTCATGATGCAATCAGTGAAGACACCATGGAAGAACCAAGTTGCTTAGTGGCTGAAGCAAAGCATGAAGGTGAATCTAAGGATCCTAGTCCTTCTCAGCTAGGTATGTAATGCATGATGCTCAGTATGTTTCATTTTCTGATGCATTGCAAGGTGAGATTTTTATTTTTTCCAGTCATCAAGAAGTGGATGATGTTCCCTACTTCTTGGAGTTTGAACATAAATGTAACAGTCATGACTGGAAAAGCATGGGTAATGATCACTGTATTTTCATTCTTTAGCCCATGGTTATTCACATATGCTTGCAGCAAGGTGGTCATGAAATTTTCAGGTGGCTGGTTGCATATGTGGATGAAAATGAGATTTTTGATTCAGGAGGGTCACTAGTTTTCTTTTGGGGCCTTGAGCCTGGTTATAAATCTTGTAAATGATGTAAATAGTCTTTCCCTTTCCTGTTGTGTATTTCCTTCCTGGCTTGTTCCCTACATTTTTTGAGTTCCCTATTTTTTTCTTGTGGTTGGTATGCTCTCCCAGTGATTCTGAATTCTTAAATGGGCACAAGTTACCCATCGTCCCCAACTAGAGCCACTGTTAGGCCAATTTTCTGTCATAGCAAAAATCTTATGAGATTGGCCTCTCCCCTGTAAGTGTTTGTCAAGCGCCCTTAGCCCTATGTGCTTCATGTTGTTACCAAGCTCCAGTCCAATTTGCACGTGCTGAATCATAAAATCCTAAAAGTTATTTGAATTTCAAGGTTTGCAATAAATTGTCAAAATCTGCCACAGTGTCAAAAACCCACAGTGTTTTCAAAAATCCATGATGTTTTTAACCACATGGCTATGCAACTAAGGGCAAATGGTTAAGGAATATGAAGCCCGCGAAATGCAAAGTGACCGTTGCTTTTCAAATTCAAACTTGCAGAGAGTTTTTCGCGATAGGAAGTATTGAATTTCAATGCTCTACGGCCGGATTTGATCTGGTTTGGTGGCGTCAGTTGTTGTGAAGTGGTCCAGAGGCTCTGTGGTCATTTGTAGAAATGTTTTTGTACCTGGTGGAGTTTATTTTTGAGCTCGAGCTGTTTGCAGGTGGCCGATTAGACTAATTTTCATGGCATTCCTAGTGTACTATGCTGAGCTCGCTGATTGTCATGATTGTAAGATCTATTTGAGATCTCTTTCTCTAGGTTGCTTGTGCTTCCTACCCCTGCCATAAATCTTGTGTAATTTTGATTGGTTTGGTGGGTGAAACCCTGGCCCTAGCTGTCCCTAGCTTGTTGCAACCTGTTTTGGGTTTCCAAGGCAGCAAGTGGTATATAGTGTTGAAATTTTGACTATTTTTGGGTTCTGAATTTTTGTCAATTCCAGTGGTTGTATCAACATGAGGGAAAATCCTCCTAATCTTTTGCATATTGTCTATGGTGTTTTCTGAGTCGACTTGTAATGCAGGGATTTGAATCCACATACTTAATATAGTTTCACATTCTTGGATCTCTCCTTTAGTTGTTCCTAATGAATTCTGAGTTTTCTGGCTCATTGCATTTGGTTTCTTATGTATATGTTTCATCTCTCAGCCTTGATTTAGAATCAGGTTAAAAGTCTCTGAGTGAAGCATAGATTCTTTAGGGTCAATCAGTAAGGATACTTGTAAGTAGTGTAAGAGATGTTTAACTATGTTTATGGCTTGGATTTTCAGATGAATCTAGTAGTTTTCCTTGTGTTTTAGGTTCACTTCATGTGTGATGCCCAATGGATAAGGCACTAATCTTAAGTTAGTATCCCTGTGCTAATGCAAAGTGTTGCATGATTGACTGCATCCTGCAGGAAACCAAGTTATATTTAATATTTCCAATCCTGCAATCCCTCATAGTTTTGAGGTCACAAGGCCATTTTACCCCCCATAGCAATGGAGAGTCAATGAGTGTGTGGTTAACACTTAGTACTTTCTTGCTATTCTATTATCTATTATTCAAACCTAGTTCTTGGTGTATGAAGTATATTTTATACTAGGTTAGGTGCACCCGCCTTGGTTTTGAAGAGCCAGAAGCAGAAGAGGGCATATTAAGACCCTATAGTTGGTCCAGTTGCCTTGCAAAGCTTTCACACTTGGATTTAACCAGTCCTAAAATCAGTCTCAAGGCATATTGGCAGCCTTTTGTGCATAAGAGTTTTCAAACACCAACAGAGCTCTCGGAGTTCTAGCCCAAGTTGTGCCTCATTGTGATGACATATTTCACGCTGGAAGGTAAATTTATAGTGTTTTACTATTACCATTTACCTTTTCTCAATCATATCAGGAATAGGGATCTCATCTCCATTCCCTTTTACCTCCTTCATTCTATTGAAAGCAATATTCTGGATATTAGGGAAAACTGTGAAAAACTGATCCCTATTCTCCACCAGGGCCTCTTGCTCTATCTTTATAACTTCCACAAGGCCATCTGCCCTTTGCCCCAACCTTGCCCTATTATCCAAGAAGTCACCTAGGAGGATTCTCCTTTGAAAGCCGACAATCCCACTCAATCCACCTCCCACTCTATCTAGGAGATCCTGGAAATGGATCTTGTCCCAAAAGAAGGTAAAAGTCGCAAGAGATGAGTGAAAAACCTATTTAAAAGGATGGAGGAGCTTGAGGAATCCCATGTTTCTGAGTCCTTAGAAGCTAAAGATTTGAAGGAGATTGGCAGTACCCTTGAGACCGAAAGGAAGCCTAAAACATGAAGGATTTTGGATAGCCAAGTCAAGTTGGAGGTGGATTTGGGGGGCTCTGTCCACCGTTCTAATAGAATTGCTAAGGAGAAATGCAAAACCAGAATTAGGGAAATGACCTCGAAGGAGAAGTCCCTTTCAGAAAATGACTCCCATACCACTAAGTCAATTGAAGGTTCTTATGATGATCACCCGATCTCGCACAGGACTGGCACCACTCCCCCCTTGAACCCCTAGCAAACCATGGAGATTCCCCAAAGAATTAACCTGCCCCCAGCCTCCCCCATGATCAACAGACCAAGTCCCCCACTACTAAGAACAACTTTGTGTCTCTTGATGGTAATGACAGGTTTAAGAGCTCCTTTAAATTGAAGTTCTTAGAACTGGACAATGAGATATTAGGCCTCAAACAGGACATGCAGGACATCAAAAAATGCATCATGGATACTAACAAGTTTTCCCTCAAGTTCATGCATGCATCAGCTATGACCCTTTGCAATATGTAGGAAAAGTTGGCTGGAGTCAAACTAGAGGTAGACGAAGATAACAAAGACCTATTCCTATTCCTACAGGAAGAGTGGGCCACGACCCTGATGTCCAAACATCAGGGTAGGAGATCTTAGCTATTGCTGCTGTCATGAGGTTTTTATTTTTTATTGGGCATGCTGGCCCTAGTTTTTCTATGTTTCTTTCCTTTTTTAAGGTTAATCTTTCTAGTTCCTGGTCTAGCCCTACGTGGCATGATACTGTTAATATGATTGATACTATTTGCTTAAGATACTTTGGTTTGAGTTTTTTGAAAAGAACTATTTTTTATTTTTTTTATAGAGGTGGACTAGACTTTGGTTTTTCTGCTGACAAATTGCTGATGAAATGCTCTAGAATAGTGCCATTAATATGCTGTTAATGTGCTTCTAGTCCTTCTGTTCCATGGGCCAACACCCTCTTTCTGCTTTTATCTATCAAAAACAAATTGAATATCTCAAGAAATTTGTTCCCTTTTTAATATTTAATAAAGTCCGTAATACAAAATATTTCTCAAAACATGGAATCAACAAAAATCTTTAAAGATATAAATTTGTTCAATAATATATTACATATTAAAATATTATGTCAAATGGAATAGAAATAAGAAACTCGGATAAATAATCATATCACACTAAATATACATTGAGAAATCAAATCCCCCATTAAAGAGATCTAAATATATATGTTGACATTTGAACATAAGAGTGTATATACTCCACACTTTTTCTCTTCATATTTCATGGTAGTCCAACTTGGCCAACAATTCCACCCTCAAAGAGATCTAAAAATATATGGTAATATTTGAACACTCAAGTGTATATACATGCCACACTTTCTCCCTTCATTTATTAGTATTCTAACTTACCCTATCTATTTATGAGATATTTATAAAACTAACTATTATTTTTAGAATATTCTTTTTAAAATTAGTTTTTATACTAGGTAAGCTCTATCAATATAAATCATATCACTCATATAGGTGTATATCTTGAGTTGAGTCCCCAAGTTTCTATTCAACCTATCTAAACTCATAAATCACAAATCTCTTTAAATTATTGAAAAATATCCATGCCTAGATACATTCACAATGTTCCATCAAGTTATTTCATAACCCTTGTAGTGATAAGTTCTCCAAGAACCATGCGATCTCGAAGTGTTTGGGTAACCATCCATACTAAGTTTTATCTATGCGAGATATTTTCACTACTTCATAGTGAGATCTTTTAAATTAATATAAATATTCATCACCAATGTTACTATAATACATTTGATCTTTAATACCGACACGTTAAATCCACAATAAATAAGGTATTAAGTTCAATTAATTTTTCTTTGATATTTCTCTTTAAAATATTACTGTTATGAAATCTATGGTTGATTCTCATGTGAGAGTAACTTGCTTACATTTCTAAATGGTTTTTTATTCCATTCATTAATTCTCACAAGTTCTTTTATATTAACTACATCTTTATTTTTACTATATGCATGTGAAATTTTAAGGCCAAAAAAATTCTCTAATTGAATTTTTTCTTGAGATAAACACTCCGAAAATTATACTGACCCAAAAATATTTAATGTGATTTTACTCAAAATCCTTACGTTAATCCTCCAAGGCGTTCTACAAAGGTAGCATATTTACCTAAACCGATTTTAAAAATATTGGAAAGAGAAAATCAAGAAAAAACACATTTTAAAAAATTCCTATAGTATTATATTCTTTAACTTTTAAAAAATGAGCATTAAACCTTGTAAACATAGTTATTTGTTCTTGCACAAGTTTTTTGAAAATTTATTCCTTTAGAGTGAATATAGAGTTTTATTTGATTATGTTAAACTAATAAGTTCCTTGCCTAAATACTTAAGATCATAATAGGGACATTTAGGCTCACACAACAAAGCTTATGATTTATCCTAGTGGTGCATGTGGAACAAATTGATTAGAGGACAATTATTCCTCTATTTTCTTTAAAGCTCAGCTACTTTGTGTTTTGCACAAAAAAATATAGATTGATAATATTGTATATGGACATCATCCTATTCAACCATCATTAAAAATTGTGCATTACTAACACATAACACAGAAGGTTCAAATAAAGTGAACCATAGACCATCAATTAACTATACACCCATGGTAATGAACTATTAATGGAATAACTTGAACATGAAGGTGGATCTTGTAGATGAGACCCTCTAATGTCTGAATTCACATACTAAAATACATGTTCTTACCAGTGATATTTGACATGTAGATACATTCGAGTAGTATTAGTAGCAGCAACAACAATAGTAATAGAGATTTTGTAAGATTTGACAGTAAGAAAAGCAATGGAAATACCATTTTCCTTTAGATTAATCACCTTTATGACTCTTTAAGATGAATTTGAAGATAATAAGTTTGGGAGTTTGAAAGGATTGAGTTATAGCTATTTTAAGAGAAATAAGGGTTTATGAACTAGCTCATGATAATTTGTTTTAAACCCAAGTCAAAGAGAAAATGAATAAAATAGAACAAGAGTTCAACTTGAAATAATCTTTCAAATGTAAGGCCAACTCATAAATACTTTCTCATAGACATTAGACGAAACATAAATATTATCCAAGAAATAGAAAACACAAATGACAACTTGCCATGAGAAATATTAGTGTAATTGAATGAAATCAACAAAAATAATCAAACCATCTATAAACATAATTAAATCATCAATGAGAAATGTATGATGCTCGTATAATGTAACATGTTTATATTCCATGTCAATTTGTTCGAGCTACAATAAAAGATTGATATTAGGACAATGTTAAACACTCATTGATTAAGTTAGCAAACATAATGAAGTTTGTTAATGTAATTTAATGAACATAACACTAAAATCATACAATTAGTTTATTTAAGGATTGATGTGAATGTCAATATAATGCATAATACCAAATGTTAGACTTCTATGATATTTAATTACCCCGAAGCGGTTTACTATGAAAGCTATCCGGCTGTCAGAAAGGCATCGACGATAGACGTAGCAGTAGAGACGTGCAAGACGATTGAAACATCTGCAACCATCCAATTTATCATCTGTCATTGGTTAGAACAAAAAGCAAAAACATAGAACAGGTGGCAGTTTTAATAAACATTGTTTCTTTGCCTTATGCAGTTTAATGACAACTAGCAGCATACGAACAGGAAACAGCAGCAGAATCGAACGATAATAAATAATAACACCTGCCACTCATCGGACACGTCTACCACATTCTTTGTCTTAGATGATTGAATTAATCCCAATCGTGAATTATGCATTTAATTCGAATGGGCATTCAGAACATCGCTGGCAATACGATGACACTCATTCTGACAACTCACTCACACTGTCGTCCACTATTTTTACCGCTCACCATATTAGCTTACTTAAACATGTCATTTTGTTGTCCACTATTGTTTCCGCTCGCCGTATTAATCATCTTCTTGTTTTCTATTGTTTTCTAAACTTCCACAAAGACTCGTCTCTTTATGATTTATCATTCTTTTATTAATCTTGTTAGTCGTACCTCTTGCATCGATCTGATTTTGTATACTTGTCACCATTTAAGAACAAAAAATTGAAATAAATCTATTGAAATAAATTGTTCCAATTGTAAATGGTGGCTCATTTTTTTTTCAATATTGTTTTTCACTTAATAGTGCATGATTTAAGAACAAAAAAATTGAAATAAATCTATGGAAATAAATTATTCCAATTGTAAATGATGGCTCATTTTTTAATATTGTTTTTCACTTAATAGTGCATGAAGTTAATGATTTCTTCAAATACATAGTTGTCTTGATTATGATTTTTACCCCTTGTTGAGATGAGATGATTTTCACGAGTTGTTTTCTTTAGAATTGTAAGCGAAGCCTATGTCATGTCTTGTTATAATATATGTACAACTTTGATTATGTATCATTTACTTGAGTGTATCTTATGATAAAAGAGAAGTTGTTTATATAATATATTTTATTTATTCATTAATTGGCAAAGGTTTGATATAAATTTATAATACTATATAATATGAGTTTAACAATTGTTCAATTAAAATTTTATTATAAGTATAATAATTTAAAAAATATTTTCTTTCAATATACACTTTAATATTAAGATGTATATAATCAATTTGATTTTGAATTTTTATTATAATTTATATAATTTTGAGCGTTAAGATTTTTAGAAGAAAATTATATGTGATTCGTTATGATATATTATTACCAAGAGAAAATAGATGACACAATACAATTCTAAAATGTTAGAGTTAAATTTTTTTTTAAAAATTAAAAATATACACAAACTCAACCACATATATTATAAAAATACCAATCCAAGTAATCATTTATATAACATGTTAGATTACACTATAATATGTAATATTTTATGCCAATTTTTGAAGTAAAAGGGCTTTATATTTAATAAACATTTGGGCATTAATGAAAATATTGAGATATATAAATTAGTATATTTTATGGTTGACAATTTCCTTTCCTTTTCTATTTTTTTCGATACATGTTAATAATTATTCTATTAATTTTTTAAATGTGAAAATTTTTGTAGTAATTAAGATTCTTTAGAAATTGAATATATAAAGTTAGATTTTACTTTAGGAAATGATATCCCTCTTGTAGTCTCTACAATTAATAAAAGCAAAGGGAAAACGTGGGGAGGTACTAGGGAAAATTGGTTTACTTTTTTTTGTTTCGGGTTTATCTTGATTTGGTTTTTGATATTATGCTAAGATTTCTGTTACCAATTACTGATTGAATCTTCTTTTGTTACTTCTAATACAAAGACTTAGATGACTTTATTCTACTGTACTAAAAAGAAGGTATGATATATACCTAAATAGAAACAAAATAAGCATAGCATCAGAAAGAGAATTTCTACGGGTGGTTATGGTAGTTAGTATTTTATAAAAAAATTTGAGTTAAGATCATGGTTAGGGTTAAGGGTTACAATTTCTACTTTACGATAAATTTGGTATTTCAATTGAATAGAATAGTTTTGTAAGGATTAAGGTCTATGTTCATTTTTATTATTGTAAATAGTTCTTAATTTGAATAATAAAATGATGGTTTAATTTATTTTAGTAGACTATTGGATATGGTAAGTATTTCAATACAATATATGTATAGGGAAGATGAGTTGCATAAATAGTTTGAGGGATTGATTATATTTCTATTTAAAGAATATTTATATCAATGGTTACCAATTAACATATGACCCGCAGACTATTAACCAATTGTTTAGGAAAAGTTTCATTAGCAAGTTAGCTAAAAATTGATTGTCATTATAAATTCTTTCTGCCTCCTATGTGACATTATAATCTTCTATGATTATTATTCATAAAAGCATTAAAATTTACAATTGATAAAACTATTAAAATATGCAAATTAGGTAAATGAAAGGCCATAATAGGATTGAGATAACCATTTCTTCTCGAAGGGAAATGATGATTTTTGCAATATTTTATAATGAACACAATTATCAAACCCTAATTGATGATAAACTTAATCACAAGAGAAGAGTACTAATAATGATTAGAGGTAATAATATATTGCATTCATTGTCAAAAGATCAAAGGATGTCCTTTATTTGTAGTTGTATATTTAATAATATTTATATATATAATAGTTTTAGTATTAGAATTAATTTAAATATTAACTTGAAATTATAGTTATAATAATATAATATATTTAAACATATGCAATATGTAATTATATTAATATAAATATACTTGATTTTAAACTAAGTTCATATATTTATATTTTATCGATTTAACAATGTTGGACCTTCCCTGCATTACCAGGGTTCCAATAGCGAGGCAGCTGGAGGACATTTACGAGTAGATCATGGAAATAATAATGGAGTACATCACTCCCATAATTATAAATTAAATTATATATTTCGGGGTATCTATTGTATACCAAGTTGTAATTACTAGTTGTAATACCAAGTCATCTTTTTTATCTTTGTTTAATTATAACTAATAAAAAATTAACCAATAAAATTTTAAAATATCAATCCATTTCGAGCATTTGTCTCTACTTGAATGTTATACTTTATAGTATTTAATTATAATATCAAGTCATATCTGTTATTTTATTTAATTTCAATTAGTTGATAGGCTATTGTTGTTTGGAAACCACCATTAATCATTCTGCATCGTTGACAAGCATGACACTGTTTCTGTAGAATATAAGGTATCTTTCTTGCCTTGGTTCTGTTTACTTTTTCTTTTCTTTTCAAAATGGATATATCTTTTATGCTACATTTTGAGGCTTATAATTTTCCATGGACATCCATCGATGCATTACTGAAAGTAGGCTTTTATTAGATATAATGGTAGAAACTGCCCCTTGTAGGTAGCACAACAAGGGCAGTGGCTTCTTCTTCGTGTCTTACAGTAGGAGTATTGAGTCCATTGAAACTCATTTTCACTGTAGATGCTTCCTTCTCTTTGCATTTTTGTGCCATTTCGATGCCTGTAATAAGGTTATTTGATCTTAGGAACAAGAAAAATATAGAGAATTATTTCATTGTTCTGCATTTTTTGTAGAGCAAGAGGAAGATGAAAATATAGGGAAGAGATTTAGTAGTATGTTGTTAAGTTGTTAGGGTTTGCTTGTGTGCGTACATTTTCTAGTGGTCACTTTACTAATTTGTTATTTCCTGCACAAACAATTTATGAGGCTTAATGTAAGGAAGCAAAGGTGTGCGAAAATGCTTCCTACACTAATCTTGAGAGGATGGTTATGCAAATTTCAACTTAAATATCACAAAGATCTCAAGAAATGCATAATAAAGGATAATCAAAATAATAATGAACACATAACACAATGATTACCATGGGGAAACCCTTCTGGGAGAAAAACCCCACCCTCCAAAACCTGCACAATATATTATCAAATCAAGATGATTACAATACACTTGCAATGCAAGTTCTTACAGGAGTGCATCACCACAACTCAAACTTAGAGAGACTCCTTCTAGCATCCAGTCTTGCAAAAATTCAATGATATAAACACCTCCCCAAGCCCTCCTTTTATAGTGACTTAACAACCTCGAAACCACTTGTGGTTTTACAAAACCATGGGCTTAACCACCATGCCACATGTTGCCCATTTTTTAAATTTATATTTCCAAGATGAAAAACAACTAGGTTAAAATAGTAATCCCGTCCATAATTTTGTCCCCTAGTTTAGACCCCCATAAAAGTCATAAAACAAGCTAACTATGCTCTAAAAATGGCCCTCCTATATTCTACTATGGACAGGGCACCTTTTGGCATTTTATACACTCTTTTCCAAGATATAAACAAGTGGAAAACTTCCACAAACATATTCTAGAATTTTCTAGAAAAAGATTGCAAGGTTGAGACACATGTTCTCAACATTCTCCCACTTGTTGAACACCTTGCAAGAGTTAGGGGATCCAAAGTATCATGGACTTAATTGCTAGGGGTCCAGAGGCCCATAGAATCTGAACACCATCTGAACTTCTCTGTGCTCACGGGCTTAGTTAATGCATCAGAAATATTCACCAAAGTTTCTACCTTCTCTAGCTTCACCTTGCCATCCTCAACCATATCTCTCACAAAATGATATTGTACATTAATGTGCTTGGTCCTGGCATGAAAAGTCAGGTTCTTCGCTAGGCAGATTGTACTCTAACTATCATTGTAAATTTTCATTGCACCCTATTTGAGCTCTATATTTGAACACAATCTCTTTAGCCAGATGGCTTCCTTACAGGAATGAGTAGCTGCCATATACTCTACCTTAGTAGTGAATAAAGTGACCACAACCTGTCACTTGCTCATCCAACTAATTGCAACACCGAATAATGTAAACATGTATACACTGGTGGATCTTCTTCTATCAACATCACCAGCCCAGTTTGAATCCACATAGCCTTGAATATCTAAGGAATGCTCATTTCTTGTTCCATGAAAATATATATCGAGTACTCTGAAGTACCCCACAAGTATCTGAAAACTCTTTTTACTGCATCCCAATGTGCTCTTCTTGGATTAGACATATAATGGGAAATAACTCCCACTACTTGGGCAATGTCTAGTCTTGTACACACCATAGCATACATCAAACTTCCAACAGCACTCTGGTATGGTACTCAACTCATCTCTTCCATCTCCAAAGGGGATGTAGGACATTGTGAACTAGAAAGTTTTGTTCCCATTGTAATAGGAACACTCAATGGTCTAGAATCCTGCATATTGAATCTTTTTAGAATAGTACCAACATACTTGCTTTGGCCTAGCCAAAGCTTTCTATTTTGTCTATCTCTTACAATATCCATTCCTAGAATGTGTCTTGCTGCACCAAGGTCTTTCATTTCAAACTTTATCAAGAGTTGAGATTTTAACTCTGCAATCAAACCTTTTCCTTTGCCAATAAACAACATGTCATTGACATACAAGGCAATAACTAGGAAATGATCACCATCAGATTTAAAATATATATAGTGATCAAATTTAGATCGCACAAATCCCAAACTCAACACATATGTATCAAACTTCTGGTACCACATCCTAGGACTCGGTTTTAAACCATACAAGGATTTCTTCAACTTACAGACCAAATGACTTTTACCTTTCACCACATAGTGCTCTGGCTGTGTCATGTGAATTTCCTCCTCCAAATCTCCATGAAGGAAAGCTATTTTCACATCCATTTGCTTGATCTCTAGATCATAGGTTGCTGCAATAGAAAGACAAAATCTAATGGATGTCATTTTGGCTACTGGAGAAAAAATCTCACCATAATCTACTCCCTCAACCTAGGAGTAACCTTTTGCAACCAAACATGCTTTATACTTCTCAATGCTTCCATCTGAACCCATCTTCTTCTTGAACACCCATTTACAACCAATAAGCTTCTGTCCTTCAGGCAATGGTACAAGGTCCCAAGTTTCATTCCTCTTAAGAGCTACCATTTCTTCATCCATGGCTATTTTCCAGGACTTTGAATCATTCATACAAAGAGCCTCTTCTACAGATCTTAGTTCATCAATATTAGCATTTAATGCAAATATGAATCTCCAATCATTAGGAGAATACCCATACCTTTCAGGTGGTTTCCTTTGTCTAGTCAACCTTCAAGCAAGATCTAGTTCAAGTTCAGGTACCTCTTCTTCCTTTGAGGATTCAGAACTCACAGAGCTCTCCTCAACTTCTTGTCTTTCTAAGGGCCTCGATTCAACTTTCTCCGGTGTAGCAGGTAGTTGAATCACATCTTTCTTTCCTTCTATTTGTTTTGGCTACATTGTAATAGAAGAAGGCTTAGTTTCTCTAAAAATAACACTTCTTGAATAAAATACCTTTTGTTCAACAGGATTCCAAAGCTTGTATCCTTTCACACCATAGTTGTATCTGATGAAAATATATTTAATAGCTTTGTTATTTAGTTTTGTCCGCTTCTCCTTTGGCACATGATCATATGCTTCACAATCGAACACTCTCAGATGTCTAAGTGAAGGCTTGTGTCCCGACCACACTTCCATTGGCATCTTATCAACAAGAGCTGATGTAGGAGACCTATTTATTAGGTAGTAGGCAGTGGCTACAGCTTCATCCTAGAACTTTTGTTCTAGTCTAGCTCCACTCAGCATACTCCTAGCCTTCTCCATCAAGGTCCTGTTCATTCTTTCTGCAACTCCATTCTGCTATGGAGAATATGGAGTTGTCTTCTCTTTTAATACCACAATCTTTAAAAAATGTGTCAAAATCATTGGTGAAAAATTCACTGCTATTATTAGTTCTCAAACATTTTATTTTCTTTCCAGACTGCAACCCAACCATTGCTTTAAATTCTTTGAAATGATTGAAAACTTCAGCTTTACTCCTAAGAAAATAAACCCATGTTCTTCTACTGAAATCATCAATGCAAGAAACATAATAAAAAAATCTACCAATAGAAGGAACATCAATTGGACCAAATACATCCAAATGGATTAGATCTAAAATACATGAGGACTTATGAGAACTCAAGTAAAACTGAATGCGATTTTTCTTACCATAGATACAATGCTCACAAAAATAAAATTCAAGATTGTAATCATTCAACCCATCAACAAGGTTCTTATTTTTCAAGGTCCGTAGACCCTTCTCACCTATGTGGCCGAGTCACTGGTGCCATAACATGGTCTTTTCTGCAGGCAACTTTGATTCGGTAGACAGAGCACCCTTGGGTACCCAAAAACCATGACCATCTACTGAAAGAGAAACCCTCTCCTTTTCCAACTGAGTAGTCTTTTTCTTAATCTTATCAGAAGTACTATTGCACTCAACTACGCATGCATCAAGCTGGTACAATGTACCCAATCTACTTCCTTTTTCTATTACCATAGCACCTCTCACCATTTTCACACCTGCTTTAGAAAACTGTACATGCACACCCGCATCTATTAGCTTACTAACAGATAACAAATTCCTTACTAGTCCCGGGATATGCAAGACACCATCAAATCTTCTTATTCTACCATTAGAAAATTTCACACAAATACTTCCATGACCAACAATATCAAGAACTAAGTTATCACCCAAATATACCTTACCACCATCATAATTTTCATACTTACTAAACTAGTTTTTACTAAGAGTCACGTGGAAAGATGCACCTGAGTCTATTAACCATGCATTGTCACCTGCATGAGTGGCCAAGGCTGCAATGAAAGAATCTCCATCTTCCTTCTCAGACTCAGAATCAGAATCTTGCTTCTTCTTCTTCTTCTTCTCCTCTTTGCAATCCTTTTGGAAGTGTCTGAGTTTGCCATAATTCCAGCAGATTGCCTTGGACTTCGCAGGAGATTTTGATCTCCCCTTATTCTTCAACTTAGAAGGGCCATGCTGCTTTTCATTCTTGCCTCTTTCTTTTGGTCTTCCTCAAACACTCAAAACTTCTTTGGCATTCAGAGAGACCTTCCTTCTCATCTCTTAAGAATGTAGAGAACCAACAACATCCTCCATCTTCAAGACAACTGAAGTGCTCCCTATGGCCATGACAAGGCTGTCCCATGAGTCTAGCAATGAACATAGCAAGATTTGGCATCTTTCTTCTTCATCCATTGGCACCCCTACTAAGGTTAATTGAGTCACCAACATATTAAAACTTTCCAAATGCTCAGAAATTCATCCACCTTCTTCCATTCTCAAAGAATACAATTTCTTCCTTAAGAAAATTTTGTTCACAAGTGATTTCACTTGATAGATCTTAGTTAGCTTCTTCCAAAGCTTCTTTGCAGTAGATTCTTCATGGACATTTATTAGAATAGAGTCTACAAGACACAATTTGATGAGACCTTTAGCTTTTCTATCAGTCACATCATATTGTGTGGCTAAAGTTGGATCTATAGGCCTATTCTTATTCTCATCAATCGCATCCCATAGATCCTGATCAATCAACAGATCTTCCATCTTTAGCTTCCACATCTCAAATTTTGTGCCAGAAAACTTCTCTACATCAATCCTCCCCGATATGCTTGCCATCTTTTCAATCCTGCAACACAGAAATGAAATACTCTACACAAGCTCCCACTCAGACCTTGATTAGCTCAAAAAACCCTGTACCCAAAAAATAGAACCAAAACTAGCCAGGCTCTGATACCACTTGTAAGGAAGAAAAGGTGTGCGGAAACACTTCCTATGCTAATCTTGAGAGGATGGTTATGCAAATTTCAACTTAAATATCATAAAGATCTCAAGAAATTCATAACAAAGCATAATCAAAATGACAATGAACACATAACACAGTGTTTACCTTGGGGAAACCCTTCTGGGAGAAAAACCCCACCCTCCAAAACCCGCACAATGTATTATCAATTCAAGACGATTACAATACACTTGCAATGAAAGTTCTTACAAGAGTGCATCACCACAACTCGAACTCGGAGAGACTCTTAGCATCCAGTCTTTCAAAAACTCAATGATACAAACACCTCCCCAAGCCCTCCTTTTATAGTGATTTTACAACCTAGAAACCACTTGTGGTTTTACAAAACCATGGGCTTAACCACCATGCCACATGTTGCCCATTTTTGAAATTTACATTTCCAAGATGAAAAACAACTAGGTTAAAATAGTAATCCCTTCCATAATTTTTTCCCCTAGTTTAGACCCCCATAAAAGTCATAAAACAAGCTAACTATGCTCTAAAAATGACCCTCCTATATTCTACTATGGACAGGGCACCTTTTGGCATTTTATACACTCTTTTCCAAGATATAAACAAGTGGAAAACTTCCACAAACAAATTCTGGAATTTTCCAAAAAAAGATTGCAAGGTTGAGACACATGTTCTCAACACTTAAGTGGTCAGAAGAAGCTATTATTGAGCATAAAATGGGGAAATCATGAGTAAGACTATCTCAAGGCATATTATAGTGTCGGGAATGAAGAAGGCATATATAGTCTCATGTGAGTTGATTATCAAGGACACTATTAATGGATATTTTGGTTTGTAATTTAGGCCACAAAAGGATTTTTTATTTATGTGGTTAATGCTCATCCTTCATAAGGTTGTGGAGCATTTTCTCAAATTTAAGCATCATGATGATTAATTTATTTTTTTTAGTCATTGGATATAATAATATATTTGTGTTTTGGCAATATAACAGACAAGATTGAAGCTTTCTTGTACTCAAAACATGATTTCAAAATGCTTCAATTTTTTAGTTTCTAAGATTGATAGACAGACACCGTAGTTCCACTGATCATGGGTCAACGAGCAAGGATCTTCTTCATTTGGAACAAAAATCCAATATAACTTCTTTTGGTAAATTTCCAATTATTTTTTAGGTTTTTATGGTGTTTCAATAGTTTCCTTATAAATATTATCTATGGTTTTATTTGCAAAGGAGTTTACTTATGCTTGAAAATGCCACAAACAACCCTCATAAGAAAGAAAATGCAACGTCAAGTAGCAACAAGAGTTCATTGGGAGCCACTACTATGCCAGAAAACCAAGGTAACATAAGTTAATTCGTTTATAATCTTTAATCCCCATGCTTATGGTTTTTGTACAAATTTCTTTCTTTAGTTAAAACTTTAAACCAAATAAGTTTTCCAATATGAAACTTTCAGAAATTGAGGGCTTGCTAATGTAATTTTTTCCCCTTAATGTTTTGAATTGGTTGCCCTTCAATAAGTACTTGGTCCTTGACTATATCAACACACAAAATATATTATCTATTTTTCAATTCTATATGATAGTCCAAATTTTATTAAAATAAAATTGACAAATACTTGAATTAGAATGAAGAACTGAGATAATTGATTAATAAGAACTATATTCACAATTAAGTAACCAAATGGGTCTCCTTAAGAACCCAACCCCCAAGCTATCCCTAATTTTTTGAATCTTGGTTTTACCAAGTGTTGTTAATTGATCACTAGTTTCACTGGCCTAAGAAAAAAAAGCTATAATATAATGGTTACAATATAATTAGGCCTTCCTCCAGGAAATATTCCTTCAATTGGTGACAAAATTATGCAGGTTGATTCAACTTCTTTTTACAACTATAGAATGCTATACTAAACTAAAAAATTAAATTGATGCCAAATTAAATAAATAATGAACCATGTACATATTAATCCTTCGAAGGAGAAATAATCTAAAAGGACATCATAAACCTCTAACTATAAAAAGAAATCCAAATTCAATTAACCTTTCAAATTAGGAAAAAAAAAACTTTTCAAGAAAACTTTTCACTTTCACTTTCCAAGTTGTTTTCTTTGGTTACTTTATGTTGGCACGATATGGGCATCCCAAACAATAGATATGACATAGAAACAAAAAAATAGAGTTAAACAAGACAAGGATGATAATTGCATAAAAATACAACAGATACATAGCTCATGGTTTTTTGTTTTCCTTAAAACCCTTGAGCAGTGCTAGGAAGAGCAATTGTAACCCCAACTAATAGTGGGGGTTAAAACTTGCAACACCAACAGAAAGATTACAAAATTCTCTTTTTCCAAGTAGCAACTATAGAATACTTGTTATGATTTTTCTAGAGTTAATGAACTAGAAATTTTGCAAGCTCTTTGGACAAAATTGCATGGTTTTCTTCATTCAAACAGCTTAATCCAAAAAGCTTGAAAAATTTCAACTGTAGATTAGTTATTCAAAGTTGGTTGATTTGACTAAAAAAAGAGTGATAATTATTGGGAAAAATATCTAATATATAGAGCAGGGGAAGTGACCCAATAATCATTAGGGGGTCCAATAACTATGACCTTTTCTTTCATGTTTACCCGCCAATTACTACTATTAAAAGAGCCCAAAATATAAAAACACATGTACTAATAGTTGATCATTTTTTAGCTTTTTAGTTGGTGACTAGCCCATTTGTTCACCCCTATTGAGACATTTCATAAAAAAATACTGGGACATTTGGCCACAAGTACTAGAATTCTTGAGTGAATGACTATTGGTGCAAGAACATAGCGAGTATGGGGCAGGCACTTTTGAAATGCAACTTTTTGACTACTTTACGCTCAACAATATCTATAGAGAGATCCATGAATACCAAAAATCTAAAACTTTATCTTTAATCTCTTAACTCACCTATCGAGTTACATTGGGAAATTAGAAAAATCCAACTTTCGGTTTAGGAGTTCTATTTAAGCAAAGTTAGCCTGGGCAGCTACTGGGTCATCTAACCTAGGAGAATAGAAAAATAATACTATAAGAGTACTTTCATGCAAATGCTTCCTAAAATATAACTTCAGTACCTCTACAAAAAATTTTATAAGCCTCCTTTAAAGGATTACCAGGTAAGCATTGGATTGATTGTA
Organism: Chamaecyparis obtusa; assembly: GCA_027943335.1. Lineage (NCBI taxonomy): Eukaryota > Viridiplantae > Streptophyta > Pinopsida > Cupressales > Cupressaceae > Chamaecyparis > Chamaecyparis obtusa. The sequence goes on from BSBK01014040.1 coordinate 32,353, forward strand.
AAATCCACTCAATTTTTTTTGTTGGCTGAGAAGCTTTCACATTACCTTCAAGCATTCTTCTCCTTTCACATTTACATTCTTCCATCTCCATCTCTCATTTTCCATTCAAAGTTGTACGAGTTTCTTGGGAAACAACTTGATGCCTCAACTCCTCCTTGTTATTATATGAATAGATTTAACAAATACTTCATCAGTATATCTAGGAATTGATGCATGCTAAACATTAGATTTCATAAAATTGTGTTCTCCAAAGAATATCTCTTTTTGATATCTAAGATGAAAAGTTGATTCCTTCTTTCTCACCCCTTCTGCAATGCTCATCAATCAACATGTTGTAAATTACAACATTAGGAATGCAAACCTGACACAATTATTCAAAAAGATTTCTTGTCTCATAAATTTTCCCCATCTTTCAATTAAGAATTTCCAATTTTTTTGCAGCAAATTTTTTAAAATATTTTACAAATTTTAAACTTAAGCTTATGGGATTATTGTGTGATAGTATCCAATTTGCACAAGTCCAAAATCTTATCATAAAAAAATTGCACACAATGAAAGTGCACACTTTTTTATGTATATATTATGTACATTAAACTACTTTTCTGTATATTTATGAGTTTGTTTTGTGGGGTAGGATTATTGACGATTTAGAAAGAGAGATTTTAGTGTTATCCCGATACTAAAATTTGGCATTAAATATTTTTGTATTTTTGCTTCTTAGTTTAACTTAGTAGATTAATAGAAAATATGTGAGGAATTTGCAAATTTAAAGTGTTGTATATGCATTAGTGATTTAGATCTAGGTTGAGCTCTTTTTTGCATACAATTGTTATGTGTTTTGTTGTAAAGCTTGACAAATAAATGGTTTTCTATGTAAATCTTATGTTAATGCAATTTTAAATTTTCTATGGTTTTTGTTTTCTGAATGGTTTCTATAGCATTAATTTTTACACCCCTTTGAGAATTAAGGATCAAAACATAGTTACAATTACCAAATCAGTCTAACCCATATATCTTTTTCTTAAAATTCATTTTTGTAATTATAATTTTTATTTTCTATATACTCGTGACATATAAAATATTGATTTGGGTGAAGCCTATCCATTTCCATATTTTATTGTAGTGAATAGATTCGTGGGTGTCATCTACATTGATTCACCCCTACAGGGATTTTTTTAGTGGTGATTATTCACCAATTGGTGAATATGTCTCGATCGGCGGATAGAATTTGGTGAATAAAATGCTCGTATAGTGGTTGAGCGGTTCACCCGAATTTTATAAAATGCTCATTTAGTGGTCGGATTGTTCGCCACTATTTTTACATAATTTCAGTACGGTAGTTGGGTTCTTCACCCATATTTTTATTACTATTTCACTCTTATTTGCCACAAATTAAATTTGGTGTCTTCATCGAGGATCAACATTCACCAAAGGCCCATTGTCCCAAGTAAAAATTTTATTTACACTAGGAACCAATTCGCCATGCATCATACATAATCTTGTCCCAAATTCCTGCCCTATTTGCCCAACCAATTATTTGAAAATATGCGGGTTCACCAAATATTAGTTGTTAATCATAAGAAACTATTGGCCCCTTCTCCAAAATGGATGATGGAGATTATGAGGAAAAATCTGATGGCTAATATGAAAATAGTTTACTTGTAGTTGTCTATTTAAGAGATATGAGTTTCATTATTGAAACATGCTGGAGAGAAGGAGACTTCAAGAGATTTAGTTGATTCTAAGCTCACAATTGCATTTGCGATCGGTAGCAAATGACTACCAGTCCGTAGTATCTTAGAATTTATTCAAGTAAAATTTTATTTGCAGCCTTAATTTGTTGGAGATGTCACAGTCAAAGTTAAACAGGAAGAGGACTATTGCAGGTGGAGATGTCCAAGAGGGCCTGAGGCCAATGAAATGCAAAAAATTATCTTCATACTTTGGCATGGGCAGACGCAATAGTGTTGGTCAAAGTGAGGAAGGTACATCATCAGAGGAACCTATACAATTTCGAGGTTCTCAACCTACATAGGAGTCTAATGAACAAATTGGGGAGCCTAATAAATTTGGTGATGAAGTTACAGAACTTGATATCTTTGATGAAGATGACCTTGAAGAAGAATTTCAAGTCAACAACCAATACTAGGATGAAGCGATCGACTTCGGTAATGATGATGGTTCAGTTAACAGTAACACTAAAGGGAGAGGAAAATCAAAAGAAAAAAATGATTGTCAATGGGAGATGTTAAGGAGATTTAAATTTGATTGGGCAGAAAAGTATCCATTCATTGAACTTGTGGACAATCCAATTGAAGGTGAGCCACCAGTAGAATGCATATGTACGATTTGTAGTTGGAAGTATAAAAAGGAAAAGCGGTTGCAGCTTAAACTAGACACCATAGAGAAACATGTTGGTAAGGTTTACGAAACCTCAACTGTTGATGGAAAGGAAATAAAAGTGGTAAGATATAAAACAAAGGAGAAATGTCAACATAAAAGGAATGCTGAGGAACATTATTTGTTTCAGAAATTTAAGATGAAGCCTGGTGAAGTTTAAGGTTCTATTAATGCTATTTTTGCAAAAGCAAGTGAAGTAGAAGATCACGGAAAAGCTGTTCAATTAAGTAATGTTTTCCATATTTTGAGTAGAGGGCATCCAATGATAGACTATCCAAAAATGAGTGGTTTGTTAAACTTTCTGAAAGTTCCTAACTATCCTGTCACTCATTGGTCAATAAACAGTGGATGGGAATTGGCAAGTTGTATTTCCTAGGTTGAAATAGAGGATGTACAGAGAAAAATAAAAGAGTCAACCTTTATTGCATTATCCTTAGATGAAGTTACGAAAATAGATAATATGTCATGGGTATGCATGCACGTTTATACTGTACAGAATAATGTCTGCCAACCACATCTACTAACTGTTGCAAAATTCAGGGACAATGCGACATAAAAAACTTTATTTCAATTAGTAAAGAACCAATTAATTGAATATGGAGGTATGGATGAATTGACAATAGCAAAGAAGTTGATCTGTGTTGGAGGGGATGGAGCTTCAATAATGCAAGGTCAAAGGAATGGTCTTTGAACAAAGATGCAGGCTTCTTGTTCACCATATGTTGTTGGCATTCACTGTATGGCCCACAGGATGAATCTTGCTTTTAGAGTTGTGAAGAAGTTTCCTTTAGTAAACAAGGTTGAAGATTTAGTAAGAGAGTTGTACTCATATTTTTGTCAAAGTCCCAAACATTTTAGGGAATTTCAACACTTTGCTGATGGAATTACCAATGGAAACAAGCTTCTTAAAGATGTTGATACCAGATGGATCTCTTTGGATGGACTAGCGCATCGAGTTTTTTCCAAATATCAATCTTTGATTGGACTGATGTACGAAAATCGGGACAATGCAGAAAATCAGAGATGTGGTGACCTACTTCAGAGGTTAAGCAATATAGAGACACTTTTGACTTTAGCATCTCTTCTTCCCATGCTAGAAGAAATGATGTTCATTATGAAAAAAGCCCAGCAAAGAGCCATGTGTATTGCAGAATATGCTCACTTGCGTAAAATGTCATGCCAAACCCTTGATAGTCTCTATCGAAATGACCTAAATTTATCTGATGAAAGATTTAATCACTAGCGAAAACTAACATATTTGGAAAATCCTAATAATTATTTAAAGATTGTTGAAAATGGGGATTTATGTGTTTGTGTAAGAGGATTTCAGATACCAATGTACTATAGTGCCCCAAAGAAGCGAGCTACAAGAGTTACAAGGGAAGAGTTTACCAAGATCATCAAGTCTATAGTAGGTAATTCAAGGGACATAGCCTATAAAGTTTCCTCTGAAATAAGATCTCGATTCCCATATGAACAACTACTTGAGGCCATGGCAATTGTGTTTCCTCAATATTGGACCTTAAACTCTAAGGAAGATTATCGTAATAGGCTGATGACTTTGATAAAGGAATTTTGCAAATCTGTAGAATTCAATGGAGTGACAATCAATGGAATTTTAGATGAGGGTCTTCTTAGACAGCAATCAGGCACTTTTTCAAAGACTATGAGGCATCAATATCAATTAATGAATAACCCACATGAAAAGGGCTTGACAAAAATGCTTTGGATAGAACTAAAATAGAGCACAATGTTGTGTGAAGAAATTTCAGAGTTTTTCAAGCTTGTTGATCTATGTCAGACCATGATATTGGGTTTAGTGGAGGATGAGAGAGTTTTCAGTGCTTTGGGCTTCCTAAAATCAAAGCTAAGAAAAAAACTAGACAAGAATTTGGAAACATGCTTGAGGGTCTACACATCTAGGTATGATGTCAATACTTTTCCTTATCAAAAAGCAATGGAAATCTAGAAGAAAAGATGAAAAAGAAGAGGGTTGGGCAACACCATTAACCAATCTCTAACAATGACTCCGAGTGGGACAAGTACAGGTGGTGATGGGAGTCATAGAAGTGGAGGTTAGAGTGAAGAAGGGATAAACAAAATGAAGAGAACAATGAAGAAACTAGAATACCAAAATTGGATGACAACGACGATGCATAGATGAATTGGCAAATTTAGGAAATTTTTGCTAAATTAGTAGTAGCAATCAATAGTTATTTTTTGAACTTATTAACTACTATATGATATCCTATCAATCAATGTTCATTTTAGAAAAGCAAGAATGTATTATGTTTCATCATTAAAATTTGAGAACAAAGAGTATTATTATTGTAGAGTGTAGTTTGTATCATGTCATCAATGATCATTCATATTTGAATTTGAAATTCCTAAATGAAATTTTGTATTCCAATAGCATATAACAGAGTAAATCAACTAAGAATAAATGAATAAAATAGAGTAACTCAACATACATTGAATTGGAAAACATGAAAACTAGATAGAGCACAATTTTTTTTGTATTCATTTGCAATATATTACAATTTAAAGTAGTTCAAAATTCAAAGCAATCTTTGTAGGCCACACCAAACATCCTCTGATGGCAGAACAATTTGGTTCATAGTATAGTCACACTCCTACAACTTTGTTAGAAATTCATATTTGGAAGTGTGACTTGATAGCACTGTTGATTCTAAAACTCCATTCAAAGTTCTCACTAGTTTGATGAAATCCATGAATGTATTAGGAGATATGTTTGTAGGGAGAAAGTGTACATCAGTATTTATTTTGTCCTGCAACCTTGTTTTGTAATTTCTCTTCCAATGAACTTATTTGCTTCAAATCCCTTAAGCAAACCAAGACGTTCCATATTCACTTTCCTTTGTTCCATCTTTGTGATCTTGTGCTTAGCTTTGTCATCCAATTCCTATGCTTCTCATAGCTTCTCACATTTGTGAATGATACTTGATACCTTTACTGATGCATCAAGGCGGTTGCTAATTCCCTTGTTTGATAGATAACTATCACTCTTACTATAGAGTTGTTGCATAATATCTTTTGCTTCCTTTTCTTTCTTGACAACATCCATGTTCTGTTCAATGTTCTTATGGAGCTTCAAATAACATACTCTCATACTTTGAAGCATTTCAAACCACTCATACAAGCTATTAGACATCACCAATATTTGGCCCCAAATGTGTTCTTTTGCAATCTTCACTAAATTATTACTAGTATTTGTTAAAGTTTGAATTGTATTATTGGCTTTCCTTAGTTCTTTTGTCATTTTTTCAAAATTCTCTCTCTCTCTTCCACTTCTTTGTGTTCCCAATAATTTGCTTTATCTACCTGAGACTCCAATTGCTTTTGCAATTCCCGGTTGGAGGCAACATTACTCTCCATGGTTTTAACTAACTTTTCTAAACTGACTCTTTCTTCCTCTAGTTTTTTACTAATTTCTGCCAATTTTCCCCTCAGTGCCTTCAGCTCTACCTTTTCTTGCTCCTGTTCCTTCACTACCGCCTCCACATGTTCCTGCCCTGTATCTACTGATGTAGAAGTTGATTTTTTAATCTTTTTCTGTAATTCATTCAAACTATTCTCTGAAGCTTTCATCTTTGCTTTTTCATTGCCAATGTCTGCGTGTAACTTTTCTATATTTCTCTCGAGCTTGGTTTTCTCTCTTTCCACCTTTAGCAGCTCACTATAGACCATTTGGTTTGTAGACTTTGACACATTGATTTTGTCCATATTTTTAACTTTGGAAAAATCCATTTCGAGAGTGCTAACTTGAAACTCAAATGGATCTATCTAACTCTCTAGTGGGTTTCCATCTTTTTTTGGTGGAATAATAACTATGAACTCCATCATGTCTCTTTTTGGGTCATATGTTGGTAAAACCCTATTGGATGCAGGTTGTTCCTCTACAGCTGCATTAAGGGCATGAGTTTGCAATGTCTTCTTTATTTCCTTATTCTTGGTTCTTGTTTCTACAAATTTATTAGAGAAATCTTTGAAATGAAAATCTAGTGTTGCAGAAGGATTTGAATGTTTGAAAGGTGATACAGAGGTAGAGATTGCAATGCCTATTGATCTAACTAATGCTCTTTGAGGATTTAAACTTCTAGAGGGTTTTGCTGAACCTAAAATTTCAAATAGTTCTTTAGGATTGAATGTCATTGTTGTTAGTGTTCTGGAAACAGAAAGCTTTTGCTTCTTGACACTATCTTCTTTTATGGGATTCTGTGTAGATTCTAGTTCCCTCTTTAGAGAGAGAACTTGTTGTATAAGTTGGCTAGTCCCACTAACACCAGTGACACTAGCAAACCCAAGGCCTGCACCATGATCATAAGCACTTTTTTCTATCTCAATTATATTCCAGACGCCTTCTCCCGTGGGACCCAAACCACCACCTTTATAACCCATTTTTTCCATAATGATTGCCCCTTTGCCATATGCTTTATGTCATTCCTTGCTGGTTCCACTCTGACTCCCAGTCCCTAGAGTAAATGCAATTGGTGGATTATCATCCTCAATTTCTGGATATTCATCCTCAGTGTCATATGCCATGTTAGGATGCTCCAAATTCCACAATTTGCTAAACTCTATATCCTCGTCTATTTCATCCAAATCTTCACTGGTCTTTGGTTCACCAAGATCCTTTCTCATACTCCAAAAATCATCCATTTTCATTCTAGTCCATTTTCTATCCTTACAAGCTTCTACTAAGCTCTTTGGTATTTTTTTGTTTGATGGCTGAGCAACTTTTTTGTAGAAATTGTATGCCATCCTAGGCTATACAATGCCCTGGTTTATTGTTGTCATAATTTGTGATGACAACTATTCAACTGAAATTTTTTCCTCGACGAAAACTTTCTCCAACTCTTTTCTAACATCATCCCAACTATCCTTGTTTTTCAACTTCTCTAGCAATGGTTTACTTTCATGTTGAAATAAGTTTGCAGAGTTCTTATAAGCAACAAGCAATGTTTGAATGACGTTGAGTGGATCATACTTCCAATACCACTCTAAATCAAATTGAAAAATATCTAAAAAAAGATTTGCCACTTTGAATGCCTTTCTCTCAAATGTTAACTCTCCAATTGAGAAAGGTAAGGAAGGAAATATGCTCTTCTTTGATTGGCCAATGAAGAGTCTCTCTATGCTCTCTAGTTGTACTACACATTCTACTGCAAATACCCTGTCTGTCACATGCATTGGAAGTTTGTGGGGTTGCAGTTCTGACCCATAAAACCTTATTACAGTGTATTCTTCCATTAAGTACCAGTCAGCCAATTGAATTATGCTTCCAAGTTGGATGCAATCCCTACATGAAGTAGACAACCTGGGCATTGGAGTGCTTGTTATTATTTTGAACAATGGTGCCAAAAAGAAGTCTACAAAATTACTATAATTACTTTTGTTATCATACACTCTTATCTGAGGTGTCCAGTTATCTATTGGAAATGGAGTACCTGTCCCCCTTTGAATTTCTAGCTTGTTGTCATTGCTCATTAATATTGTAGCATGCTTGGCTAGTAGAAGATGGTACAAGTAGGTTGTGAACCTAAATGTCTTAGAATTGCCCCTTTTAATCAATGCTAATTATTCTTGCATCGATTGAACCACGTGTCCAACAAAATTATATCTTACTGGTTCATTGACACAATGGATATCCCAAATGAATTGAAGAATGCTGGCACCCACTTCCCTATTGTTTTCCAGTCCCAGGCAAAATGCTAGAGAGGATATAGTATCCTGAATCCATGGTACAAAAATGTTAAAATCAGAAGGAGGCTTATGTTTCTCACCCAATGAAGCCTTTGCCTCTACAACTATTAGACCCTTTATAAATGAATCTTTTGCGTCTGATGGGACTACCTCATATTGCTCTGCCACCAATCCTAGGTCAATATGACATTACAGTTTTGTCGGTCAAACCCTAGGTCTAGCAAACTAAGAAATTCTTCCTCGGTTATTGATAAAATTTATTCCTAATTATTTTTATTCACAATTGCTTTTCTTTCTTCATCATAATTTTTTGCACAAATCAAGATAATTTCTGGGCAAGGGAAAACTTCGGGTAACAGCATGTAACCCAAACCAACATCCCACGAAGCAACTTTATTGGTTTTTGCCTACCGCTAGGTTAAATTTTATAAAATTAGACCTCTTTGGCCCAGTTGCCTTACTACACAATGCATATTTAATTGCTATAAGTCTCCTTTCATCGTCGATAATAGGATCATAAACATCGTGATACTCATTAGTGAAACTAGGGATTTCTACTAGTTTTCTGCAGTCTATTAAAGTTTTCCCATCTGCTTGCCCTTGGCCTTGAGTTTTCGCTTTCACCATTGTTCTTCCGAAGAATGAAACAACACAGATTCATAGATATTTACTAACAAAATCATAGAAAACCCCAATTTAAGAAGACCCCAATTTAAGAAAACCCCAATTGTAAATTGTAATTTCAAAATCAGGTTAAAGTAAATTTTTAACATTACAAAATCCCCCAATTTAAGAAAACTCCAATTGTAAATTGTAATTTCAAAAGCAGGTTAAAGTAAATTTTTGACATTACAAAATCCCCCAATTTAAGAAAACCCCAATTGTAAATTGTAATTTCAAAAGTAGGTTAAAGTAAATTTTTGACATTACAAAATTAGGATGCATCAGGCTAGATATCTTACGCGAAATTAAACTTTGAAATCTGGATAGATTGAAGTTAGAATAGATAACTCTAAGGCTCTCACAAATTACAGTCTTGAAATCTTTGGCAACGGTTCAACAGTTCTTTTTAGCTTTGCAACTAAGAGTAATGTTAAAAAGCTTTCGTTAAATGTAAATTGTAATGGAATATAATTATACTATAATGGTAACGTTAACTTTCTAAAACATACAATGTGTAACGTAATCTTTCTAAAACATACCACACAATCTTTTCATCAAATTACATGTCAATGTGTCATGTTTCCAAAGCAAGTTTTCAGAAAAGCTTTTTGAAACCCATAGTACTTTCAAAATACAACTCCAACCATTCATCTGTCGTAATCCAATGATTGTCATGATTTTAAATATTAATAATTTAATATACAATAATGAATATTAATCATTAACTATATTCACTCAGAATAGCTTATCCATGAAATTTGAACCAGTCACCATTAAATGATAAAGTTTGGAAACATTAAAATATTACATGAAACAAAAGCACAACACAAATTTTTTATATTATATAAGACCATATCTATGAACGAATCTTATAATCAAAACAAAAAAGAAAAGCAGTAGAACTTCAAATTTCTTAAAACATTTTTATATTATATTTTTCAACAATTTACAATTTATATCATTTCAAAAACTCTGGTATTTTGGGTACATATTATTTTTTTCTTGTTGTAATTAAATAGGAAAATATATTATCAAAGATGATTTATTTATTTCCTATTACTTTAATGGAGTATACCAAAAGAATATTTCATTATTAGACATTTCGTTTAATTTATATTTTCATTTTTTGTTGATTACATTTTTAATTTTTATATTAGATCATATGACAATTATAGATAACCCATAGAAAAGAACTCAATTTGGAAAGTAAAAAATGTGTTGAAAGTAGTATATCCAAATACTTCTTGCTTCTAAAACAATTAGTTCTACAATCCCATATTAACTTATCAAGAATTATATTGTTACTTTGTTTGGATAAATGGTGACTAATTAATGATCTTGTATAGTTATGAATCAAGATAACCAACTATCGAATATAATGAAGAAATGGAGTGAGGGGGAGTAAAAATGCTTGAATCCATTGATTTATTACCATATTAATATTAGATATAGGAGACACTAAGAGGGGCCAAAGGTGAATTTCGGGCCTATTGTTGGTCTTCATAATATTTACAAAAAAATCTCAGCGGAATCTTCCTAGGAAATGTTCTATGTTGAAATTCTTATGATTTTATTAATCTCATCAATAACTTGCTTGATTTCATACATCCTTGTTTCACTTTGACACCCCTTCAACTATTTTGTAGTGTGATATGCATACTTCCTAATAAGTCTTTTTTCATATAAGAATAACTAGTTTTCATTGATGTCAATGCTTTCTGTTTGGTAGATATAAGCTTTGTAAAGTTGCTATGATAATATTGGCATAGTAGTTGTGCATAAACATATATATTAATTGATATAGTAGCTCAAAGACTGTAGGAATGGTTTGAACAAGATGTTTTCAAACACCTTTGTTGCTTTTTAGGGGTTTTGCAGATGTTTAGTATTGTTGATTAGTGTTCGTGATTAGATATTCAGTATTGGCTTGGCATAGTTAGACTGTTATAAGTTATCAGAGATAGTTAAGGATGATGGTATATAACATTTATAGATATCTCAGTTCTTTTACATTAATTTGGAGTTGATTTATGAATTTTATTTTCAATTATACTCATGAGTTACTATTTTGGTGAATAATCTGATAGACTATGTTTTGATCATTGTTCTGTCTTTTGTGAAATAATAGATCTATAGTCACACTTTGGGAACAATGTAGATAAAGGATAAAATATTATATATTATGGTCTTTATAATTTGGTTTTTTTTCATAGATTTAAAATACATCATTTGGAGCCTATCAATTTTTTGGAAAATAGCACAATAGTATATATGAATGCTCTATATTCGATTCTGCCAAATATTTATGAGGTTGTGGCTCACTTGAAAAAAATAAATCCTCACATGTTGCAAAATGTTATGCTAAAAATGAGGGCATAAAATATGATGAAAATTTCACACTTACAATGAAAAGGACCAATATTTGTGCTTTTATGGCTTTTGTAACAAAAAATGGGTGGAAATTCATCAAATGGATGCAATATTTGCATTCTTAGATGGTGGTTTCAAAGAAACAATGTATATGACTCAACCAAAAGGACATGGAGTTAATGGTAAGGGAAAACTAGGTATGCAAACTTGTTAAATCATCATATGTTTTAATGAAAACCTCGAGCCTAGTATAATAAACATACCTAGAATATCTTAAAGTTGAATTTCAAACATTTTGAATTTTTTGTTGCAACTCTTTCTGAACTAGAAGGTTGATGACATTGTTGTCTATCTTGTTGTTTATGTGGATGATTTATGTATCACTAGTAATATTGAGAATTATAGGAAAAATGTGAAAGACAAATCTAAACAAAAAGGTTATCGCCCAACAAAACTATTATAGAAAGCATAGCTAATTACAAACTGCTATGTACTCCTATGAGGCAAAACTTAAAACTCACATATAATGACTCTACAACATTAGTTTCTGCAAGTACATACATAAAATTTGTTGATAGTTTGATTTATGCAATGAATATACACCTAGATATTTCTTTTATTGTTGGAGCTCTATCTAGATTTATGAAAACAAAAAAAAAACAAAAACATGAGAGTCTCATTAGTTAAAAGCCAAAGAGTTCTACTGACTCAAAATTATTTGGGTCAAATAATCCAAGACAACACAATTCTTTTTGCTTTGGTATTCGCAATTAAATTATTAAGGTGACTAGGAAGATGAAAAATTTACATTTGACTTCTTAATGCATCTTGTGTCCAAAGTAGTTTTTGGAGTAAGAAGCCACTTGTACCAACCCTATCCTCTACAAAAGCTTAATATATGGCAGCCTCCGAGACAACTCAAGAAATCTTATAGCTTCACATATTTCATAAAGATTTAGGAAACAAACAAGTTTCATCCAACCATTTCTTTAATAGTCAATTTGCAATAAAAATGGACAAATATCAAATCTTTCATGATCGAACCAAAGACATCAATGCCAAATTTCATTTGATTCGACACCATATAAAATATAATAATATACAACTCAATTATTTGATTTTACATCAGATAATACTATGTTCTTTGCCATTTGATTTTCCATTCTATGTTGTGAGCTGGGTCACCAAAGTCAAGCCATGTCTTTTTTCAATGGGCCAGATTGAGTTGGCAAGCGTCTGGCAAATTGACTTGACTTGAGTTGGTATTAATCTGCTGTTTCCAACCAAGCATAGCGTCAAGTAATTACAAATGCAAGAATAGACAGCTGTAGATATGGCAGCCTCCTAGACAACTCAAGAAATCTTATAGCTTCAAATATTTGATATAGATGTACGAAACAAACAAATTTCATCCAACCATTTTTTTAATAATCAATTTGCAATCAAAATGAACAAAAATCTAATCTTCCATGATCGAACCAAACACATCAATGCCAAATTTTAATTGATTTGACACCATATAAAATATAATAATATACAACTCAATTATTTGGTTTTACATCAGATAATACAATGTTCTTTGCCATTTTTCATTCGATAATACAATGTTCTCTGCCATTTTCCATTCTATTTTGTGAGCTAGGTCACCGAATTCAAGCCATGTCTTTTCTTGATAGGCCAGATTGAGTTGGCAAGCATTGGTAAATTGACTTGACTTGACTTGGTATTAATCTTCCGTTTCCAACCAAGAATAGCATCAACTAATTACAAATGCAAGAATAGACGGTTGTGGAAAATGGGAGGAACGTCTGGGCTACACTGGCGAAGTTAACACATGAATACACATGAAATAAAATTTTAGTATTCGAAACAATTGACCGTTGGGGAAAATGGAGGAACGTCTGCACTACGACTCTAAGAAAATTCTAGTAATTCATCATAATTGAAATTTGGGAAAATGGAGGAATCTTCAGCCTTAGAAAATTAGGTGTATTAGTGTTCTCTTTCCAACTAATTATAATGGCTTATGGGGTACGCTGCTGAAGTAATGACAAATGAAAGAATATATAGAAGAATTTGGATGTGCAGTTTATCTTCTGTTGTGCCTTCATTCATTCAAGTTGCAGAAAATGGTCAAAATGGTCAATTTTATCTTATTATTTTTATTTTTTTTAAACAATTTTATCTTATGTTTATTACGCTAAGAGGCGTTCTTATACAACTGTAGCAGAAGAGAAGGACACCAGCACGACATATTCCAAGGAATATGTCATGTAAAAAAAAAGAATTGTGGTCAGTTACAATTCAAAAAATGAACAACCAAAAATAATAAAATAAAAAAATCAAAATCAAATACAAAAAAAATGAATTGCCAAAAATAAAAAATAAAAAATGAAAAATATAAAAAATTCAAAAACAAAAATTAAAAAAATCAAAAATGAAAAATAAAAAAATAAAAAATTGAAAGACACAACAGCATGGATGCGTTTCGTACCCACCTGGATGCATTTCGTACCGGAGTGGGGGTGTGCACTGGCTGACTATGCGGCTGGCGCCAATAGCCACTACCCCAACAATGCAATTCAAAAATTCTCATTATGTAATGCAATTCAAAAATTCTCATTCTAATATTTTTTAAAATTATTTTATAGTAAGGTTTTTTAGAAATGAATGGACATTTAGAGTACAGAATGCTTTATAAATGAAGAGTCACTCTTCATTTATAAAAGAGTCCTCTTCATTTCTCGAGCTATTTTTTTGTTTGCAAGTTCAGAGATTTGAGAGAGGATTTGCAGGTTGTGAGAGAGGATTTGAGAGAGGATTTGCAAACAGGTTTGAGCTTTGAGCATTGTAGAGAGGAGGATTTGCAAACAACTTTCAACCAGTTTCAATCTTCAGCTTTTAAAGGTAAATAGATTTTTAGATATAGTGAGATATTAGATTGATATTAATTGAATGTTGATTTATATAGTTTGATAGTAGATCTAATATATATTTATATATTAGATCTAATATCAAACTATATATTAGATCTAAAGATTGACAGAAAACTAATAAAAATGATATTAGATCTTTAGATATTCAATTTTTTCTTAAAATTAGATATTTGATTTTTAGATATTAGATCTTTAGATATTTGATTTTTAGATATTAGATATTAGTAGTTTAATATTAGATCTAATATATATAAATATATTATATATTAGATCTAATGTATATAAAACTATATAAAATATAGTTTTATAATATTATAATTTTATAATATTATAAAACTATCTAATATTTCATCTAATTTTTTTTAACAGTGCATATAAATTTAATCTAATTTTAATATTGTTAAATCTAATAATATTACATTATGGATGACAAAGCTGCCATATTGTAATATTATAGATTAATATTATTTTTTAGTATTTTAGATAATTTTATGTTCTTTTATATGCAAATAATATTGTTCTAATATTTCATCTAATTTTGTTTTAACATTGCATATAAATTTAATCTAATTTTAATATTGTTAGATCTAATAATATTACATTATGGATGGCAAAGCCGCCATATTGTAATATTATAGATTAATATTATTTTTTATTATTTTAGATGATCTTTTTATTTAATATAGTTATTACATTCACTTTAGATAATTTGTTTATATATTTAAATAATATGTTTACATAGTGGATGGCAATGTTGTCATAGTGTAATATTTGTTTTTTGTATAAATTTAATTTTGAATATTACCTTTGTTAGATATAGATTTTTGATTTAAATATTGCAATTAATAATTATAAGCTATTTGATTTAAATGTTAGAAATAGGATTTACATTAATTATATTTTATTTTTTATAAAAATTTAGGAGATTTCCATTTACAATATTACCTTTGGAATGTTACATTTAGATTTCAATTCCTAATTAGATTTTAAAACTTAATTTATTATTATTTTAATACTTACTTTGAAATGTTAAAATTACATTTATTTTAATAGGATTTTAATAATTAAAATTGCAGTTACTAATTTTTGAATGTTACACATTAGGATTTAGATTAATTATATAAATTTAGGACATTTCCATTTTGAATATTACCTTTATTTGATTTATTTTCTTTAAATATTGTAACAATTAATAATTATAATTTATTTGATTTAAATGTTAGAAATAGGATTTACATTAATTATATTTTAATAATTAAAATTGCAATTGCTAATTTTTTAATGTTACACATTAGGATTTAGATTAATTATATAAATTTAGGACATTTCCATTTCGAATATTACCTTTATTTGATTTATTTGCTTTAAATATTGTAACAATTAATAATTATAATTTATTTGATTTAAATGTTAGAAATATGATTTACATTAATTATATTTTGTTTTTGTATAAATTTAGGAAATTTCAATTTACAATATTACATTTAGATTTCAATTCCTTATTATATTTAAAAACTTAATTTATTATTATTTTAATAGTTACTTTCAAAT
This sequence comes from Chamaecyparis obtusa, assembly GCA_027943335.1. Taxonomy (NCBI): domain Eukaryota; kingdom Viridiplantae; phylum Streptophyta; class Pinopsida; order Cupressales; family Cupressaceae; genus Chamaecyparis; species Chamaecyparis obtusa. The sequence continues at coordinate 47,997 of BSBK01014040.1, forward strand.
GTTAAAATTACATTCATTTTAATAGGATTTTAATAACTACTTTGAAATATACTTTCATTTTGTTACAAATTTAAATTATTAATTTGAAATATTGCATTTTTTTCATGTGGATGGCAATGCCACCATATTTGTATAAACGTTTTTAATATGAATGTATAAGGTCTTCTAATGTTACAAATTTGATTTAGAAGTTGGCTTAATGAAGTTGATTTTGTTTAATGACATTAATATTATATTTCTTTTATTGCAATTTTCATACTTAGTTTAAAATACAACATTTTGTTGCTATTTTACAAAATATGTGAATGTTGCAATATTTAGGTTAATCAATTATATTTGAATTAGATGTAATGAAATTAATTATGTTAATTGTATTAATGAAATTACTACAATTCATATAATCAATTGTTCTTTAAAATTAGGTTTACATAATTTCGTTCAAAAAATTATATATTGAAACTCATTTAATGAAATTGAATTTGTTAATTTTAATTTATTTATGTTTGTAATCATAAATTAGGCATAGACATGGAATTTACTATGGGCATGAAGGTTGAGATTAGCTCTAATGAAGAGGGGTTCGAAGGGGCCTGGTTCAAAGCAACAATTGTAGACATTATTAACAATAGTGAGGTGACAAAATATTGTGTCAAGTATCACCATTTCATAAACGATGAATGGGCTCAAGAGCCACTCGTTCAGGAGGTCTATGTAGATTATATGAGACCTATTCCACCTCCTATTACTTTTCCATGATTTTTACCTCCTAGATTTGCCATAGAAGTAGTACTAGACAATGACTATTGGTGGTCAGGTGTGACCGTTAAAAGATTTGTTTCACCCCTTAGTCAAGTAGAGTTCTATGAGGTGTACTTTCCTGATTCTCACACTCTGAAGCCGTATTCACGTGCCCACGTATGAGCAGAGCAAGAATGGGTTAGGGGAAGATGGAGGCAAACATACTCGCAATTGAGATGTTGACAATTAATGTTTGTATTGAGATCCAAATTGGATCACATATGTTTTTGGATTGATTGCTTAGTATTACAAATAAGAGATCCTGTGTTGTCATTTTTTCACAAAATGGCCTTTAGACCATTGCAATCCTTATTGTATATCAATTATTGTTAAAAAAAATTCATTTTGTTATTCTTGTATATCTTGGCTCTAATTCATTCCATGTATGTCAAATTTTTATGGTGTCTACACTCAAAGTATTCTTATTGTGTGTTTATTTTTCAGAATTTGTATTCTATATGTTTAAATATGTATTTAAATTATCACAACTAAATTGCAATGTATTATAAATTGGCATTTTCTAATCAAATGTATATATATAAAAACATATTAATTGACAAGTAATATTCTTTCTTTCTAATTATTACAATGTTTTAACATATGTATAATATAAAGTTTTCTTAGGTCACTAATTTACGTTATTCCGTACTAGATATGGTGAGACCGAGGTTGATCTTTGAATTAGAAGAAGCTAGAAGAGAATATCAAAGAGAATATCAAAGACAATATAGAAGAGACTCTCGCAGACGTCAACAAGAATAATTGAATGAAAGTCAAAGAGAACAACATAGGGTTAGGTGTAATGAAACTGATAGATAAAGAATTCATATAAGAAGGGCAGAAGTAATAGTGGAACAATTAGAAACTGAAAATAAAGCTGATATAAATGTTTCAACAAACAACCATCATGAACTTCTGTTCAAAGCCTTCAAAATGAAGGGCCTCAACTGATTCAAGATGGTGCTGAACTGAGCCATAGATATAACAATCCACCTAATGTAAACATTTAGTTAGATGTTGAAAATGAAGAGTCTACGTCTATAGAGTGTGTTCTACAAATGCCACATGCATGAAAATCAATTAGAAATAAATGTTGATGGTTGAAGGTACTGTGGAAAACATGGGAAACCCAAATCGTATGCTTGAAACTAAATTTAGAAGATTGCAATGCAGTTTGGGCATTAGATAGATAGTTTTAAGACTCCTCAAATGTGTCATGTTTGTCAAGAATCATATCTTGCAATGAAAGTATATCGT